>JAODAL010003310.1:0-176336 GCA_025379985.1 Phyllomedusa bahiana
TTGGGGTTTGTTTTCAGGACTGTTGCATTCAGTGTTTTTTTTTTAAAAGTGAATTGCAGTGTGTTGGTGTGTCGTTAACTGTTGTGTAATTTTGTAATGGCTATAAAATGCATAGCTGTTTTGTGTTTTTATGTTTTTTTTATTATTAACAGACGTTTTGTGCTTTATTTATTTATATGGCCCTTTCTACTCTGTTTGGGGAACAAGCGATCTGTTGGGAAAACTGTGAAATACGTATCCTAACACATACCACAGTGGAGCTATAGAGGACTATAGGGCAAATTAGTTTTTTTTGAACTATGTTTGCCTGCCTCATTTCATATACACTTCATGTGTAGGGAACAAAACAAAAAAAGTGTATACCAACTTTAAAATAGAGGAAACTTAGTCCAAAATAGACTACATTTGCCCTCCAGTTCCTTAGCTCTGCTGGGTTGTGTTTGGTGTTTTGTGTGTGTATATGTATGAATGTATATATATTTAATATATATATATATATTATATATATATCCATGCCAACTCTCCCGCTTTTGGCGGGGGGTCCCGCTAAGGGGGGTCCCCCCCCACCCTCCCCGGCAGAGTTGGCTTTTCTTTAAATTACCGCGGGCGCAAGATAGCGCGGGTGCCTACCTTGCACCGCCGGGCCGCTCCAACAGGCGGGTGAAGCGTCCGCAGGGGGCCCGCTTCACCCGCCCGGAGTCTCGCTGTGCAGGGAGGAGGCAGGAGGGATCGCTCCCTGCTCCCTTCTCCCCCTCTATGTACAGCGCCGGCCGGTGTGCACGGAGGAGGGATCGCTCCCTCCTCCCTTCTCCCCCTGTATGTACAGCGCTGGTGTGCGCCGTACATACAGGTCAGCGGCGCAGGGGGTGTGACGCGCCTCTGCACTCACTTGCCCTGCGTCGCTGAAGGGATATCGGAGCTGCCCCGGAGCTGCAGGAGCCTGGTGAGGTAAGTGGATTTTATTATTTCATTTTTATTAGCTACATGGGAGGCTCTACCTGGCTACTAAAGGGGGCAACTACCTACCTGGCATCTAAAGGGGGCAACTACCTACCTGGCTACTAAAGGGGGCACTTCCTGGCTTCTAAAGGGGGCAACTACCTACCTGGCTTCTAAAGGGGGCAACTACCTACCTGGCTACTAAAGGGGGGCAACTACCTGGCTTCTAAAGGGGGCAACTACCTACATGGCTTCTAAAGGGGGCAACAACCTACCTGGCTACTAAAGGGGGCATTTACCTGGCTTCTAAAGGGGCAACTACCTACCTGGCTTTTTAAGGGGGCACTATCGGGGCTTCTAAAGGGGGCAACTCCCTCCCTGGCTTCTAAAGGGGGCACTACCTGGCTTCTAAAGGGGGCAACTACCTACCTGGCTTCTAAAGGGGGCACCTACCTGGCTTCTAAAGGGGGCAACTCTACCTCCTTCTAAAGGGGAAATACCTACCAGGCTACTAAAGGGGGCAACTACCTACCGGGCTTCTAAAGGGGCAACTCCCTACCGGCTACTAAAGGGGGAAATTTTACCTGGCTTCTAAAGGGGGCCACTACCTGACTACTAAAGGTGGCAACTCCCTGGCTAACAAAGGGGCAAATACCTGACTACAAAGGGGGCAACTACCGGGCTTCTAAAGGGGGCAACTACCGGGACTACAAGGGGGAAACTACCGGGCTACAAGGGGGCATCTACACTGCCTGAAAGGGGCACTACTGGTTATGGGGGTACTACCTGGCTTAGGGCATTCTAACTGGCTTTCTCCAAAGCCATTATGCAGTTAGGCGGAGTGGGTGTGGCTTTTTAAGGGGGGGTTCACACCAAAAAGATGGCGTGTCCATGCAAATTTTTGCACGCGCCGCCCCCCTTTAATCCCTGCTTTTCCATTTTCAAAATTTGGAAAACTATGATGCAACCAATCACAGCGCAGCCTTCATTGTTCCAGAGCACTTATATAATAAAAGCTGGGGCTCTGATTGGTCGCTATGGGCAATAAAGCAGTCTTACTATGTGGCCCGTAAAAATTGGCATGCACTCACATTCATTTATGTATTAAGTAACTGCCTCATTTAATACATAAAAAAACATCATTAGCCTGAATGGTACGTCACCTTTCAAGCTATGAATAATTTACATCGTTTTAAAAGGGGTTTTTTAATGTGTATTTTAATGCATAAAATGTTGTGTAAAAATGTCTTTTTTGGGTAATCAAAATGCACATAAAATTAGTTGTGGAATCTAGCTTTAAAGGAAAAAATTTAAAACTTTTTACTACCAAATAGGGCGTTTTAGGTCTTGGTGCCTAGTTCAGCATAAACTAGAAATACAGCCCTGTGTACAACTGCTATCAAACCTCTATATGGGCTTTTGTATGGCCGTAATAGTGGTCTTAGAGTAATGGTTTTTATATATTTAGAAATCGTACAATCCTTATGGTAAAGATATGTGGTCATCTGTGGGGTATTATTTGGTGCTTGTATATTGTTTATTGGTATTGGTATTATTGATTTGATCATTTAGTATGTTGTGGTTTAGTCATTATAGGGTATGATATAGACGGTATTATTAGGTCTTTGTATATTATTATTGGTCTTGATATACTGGTTTAGTCAGTAACTTATGATATTAGTCACTGTATAGTGATGATAATGTAGTGACTCGCAGAATACGATAAAAAGTCAATTGAATGTTCACATAAATTCCAAAATTTTCTTTCAGCGTGGTACACTGCAGACATATGTCACGCAAAGTAGGGAACCTATTGTTGAAAAGTATTGGTCCCCAGACTTTGTCTGGGAGTATGGGGGGTCCGAGTTGAAGTTTTGCACCGTGCCCATGAGTCCTCTAGCTACGCCCCTGAATGGTGTTATTCATATTACCATAGAATATACTGGGGAATGGCAAAAAATTCTAAGTGGGGCAAAAATGTGAAAAAAAATTTACTTGCGCCATGTTGTGGGAGATTTTCTTTTTTACACTGTTCATTCTTTTGGGAAAAATGATGTTTTACCTATGTTCTACAGGTTGATTTCGCATCTGTCAATACCAAACATATACCCGTTCCGTTTTTGTTTTGGTAACGTAAAAAAAATTCCAAACATTTCTATATTTGAAGTTTGCGGCGCCAATTTCTGCGACCAATAACTTTTTTTGTACTAACACCCACAGACATTGCTGAGGCACCATTTTTTGCGAGCTGAGTGTACTTTTTATTGCTAGCAGTTTGGAATGCATGCGACTTTTTTGATCACTTTTATTTCCAATTTTTATAGGGGGTGAAATGACCAAAAAAATGCAATTTAGAATTTTTTTCTTTCTACGGGTTCAGTGTAAGGGATAAAAGATGTTATATTTTAATAGATCAGATTTTTCAGACACCGGCAATACCAAAAAGTGTAATTTTTTTATTTTTTTTACTTTTTTATCTGTAAAATGTCGAAAGAGGGGGCGTTTGAAACTTTTAATACTTTTTAAATTTTTTTTTACACTTTATTTATTTTTTTTTTTTTACTTTAACTTTGAGTCCTCTAGGATGCTTCACCACTAGGGGGCGCGATTAATTTTACTGCCTAATGCATGTTTATACAAAAGCAATAGGGGTGTACCAAATGGCGGTTTCCCCACTTCCTGCCTGGGGTGGGCGTAATTTCTTTTGGATTTGAAATATCTGTAAAAAGTATATATGAAACATAATGCTTTGTACTCTTCACAACAAATATTTTTTTCGGTGTGCTGTGTCCTACATTACGGTAACTTTTTTTTCTTCAACAAGCACCGGAAAAAAAAAAATTCCCTACAGGGTGTTTATATGGAACCTTAGGGGCATGGGATTGAAAATTAATAATAAAGTGCAGTACAGTTTATCCGCTTTTGTATTATACGGTGCAACAAAGGGATCGCGAGTAAAACCCATGGGACAAAAAAATTTTTTTTAAAAAGGAAACAACAGGGCACCCTTTTCCCCTTTAGAAATGTAAATTTCCCCAAAAAATTAAAAAATAAAAAAAAAAAAAATTTTGACGCCCCTTGTAACGACCATGTGTAAAACTGCCATCTTATCTAACCCACACAATAAACACTCTAAAAACAAATAGAACAGTGGCAGAATTGCGACTTTTTGTTATCCGCGCTACAAAAAATATTACAAATTCTATAAACCCCAAAAAGAGGTACCAAAAAAAATGCAGTTTATCCCTAAAAAAAATCCCCTTTAAAGCTCCATCAATAGAAAATAAAAAAATTAGGGCCCCACAAAGAAGAAATAAAAAGTGTAAAATTTTTAAAAAAAACGATGCGCTCTGTTCGCTGTATAAGGTCCCAACTTAATCACAACAGTCCCCAAATAACAAATTAAAAAAATATGAACCCCCATGCAAATAGTAAAAAAACAGTAAACCCCCGTAAAGTGCAACCCTTCCCCGAGATTTCACGGGATCCCCAAAAATCACCCGGGAACCTCGCGTAACCAGGTTTTCGTCCATTTAAATTTTCAATTGGTGGTTTAAAAAAATTTTTATTAAAAAATACAAACAGAGGGGGGTTTCCCGCTAAGCGCCCGGCCACTTTGCGGGACCCACCAATACGGGCAAACAACTAAGGACGTCATAAGGCGTAGAAAACGAAAGCCGAGCAGGCATACAAACCTCCTTTTTTAAAGGAATAACGATCTCCTTCATAGGGAAATCCTGGCTTAGTCGGGGCCTTTAAAAACTTTTTTCCACCCCCCGGGTTTTTTACAATGATTTATTAAAAACAAAAAAAGAACATTTCCCAAACCTTTAAAAATTAAAACCTCAAAAAAAAAAAAATAATAAAACAAAAAATAAATGCGCAAGAAAAAACAAAAATGCAATTAATGTGAAAAGGGAAATTAAACAATCCGGAATGCTGTCCCCTTTTTAAAATCCCAAGGGAAAAAAAGGAAAAAGAGGGGAAAGAAAAAAAAAAAATTTTCCAGATTTTTTTTTTCTTTTTTTTTTTTTTAAACAACAACCTTAAAACCAAATATTAAAAAAATTTATTCCCATTTGGGAATTTGGGAATTCAAATTGAAAATTCACCTTGTTTTCTGCTTGGACATCTTACTTTTTAGATCACCCTTTCGCCAGCCCAGTTTCACACTCCATGTAAAAAAAAAAGACAGATTTTCTATAAAACTTTGATGTGAACTTTAAATTTTTTTGTAATGGGGTCCCCAGATCCCTTTCTTATATTGATACATCCCCCCTCATGCGGGGGCTAATGATCGTTTAGTTTGCCCACATATATTTTTCCGCATGGGACTTTATAGCATTATTATCCCCTTTTGATTGACGGGTTATAAAGTGTTTTTTAAAAACCCCCTTCCTTTGCAATTCTACCATTTTTTTTTTTACTACTCTCTTACGGTTTTTACAAACTAAAAAAATTTCCGCAGGGAAAAACCCTTTTATTGCTTCATAGCTAGGGGAAAATTTTGGTCCCCATAGCTGTCCCAATTGGCAAAAAATTTCCATCATATTAAAAATAGTTTTTGTTCCAATATAAAAGGGGCACATTCTATATTGCCCCTGTCTTTATCTTTAAAAGATTTTTTTCATCAAAAAATTTCAAATTCTCACATCCCCTTAAATGTGAATTTTTGATAAAGAAAATGACATCTAATGTTACAATATAATTTTTTTCTTTCCATTTTACTTTACAAATTTCATCTAAATGGAGGGGGTATCTTTTAGATATGGGGGAAAGCTTTTTTTACAAAGGGGTTGTTTTTTATATCATGTTTTTCGACATGTTGGTTTTCAACCCCGATCCCGAAATGAGGGGTCTTCTGGGGGATTATTTTGGTTTTTTAATGTTTTGGGCAGGTAAAAAAATCGCTTCCTTGGGAGTTTTATTTCCAAAAAAAAATTAAATTCTCTTTTATTAAGCCCTAATTTTCAACCCTTTTAACACACAATTTATTTAATTTTTCAAAAAAAATTCTTGGATCTGATTTCAATTTTTGAATGTGCGGGGGGCCCCGACAGAAAACGGGTTTCCCTTGTCATATATGAGGCTAGAACACAACCCCCCACCTTACTGCTGGGAGTATTTTAATTTGAAAAATTATTTTGGAGGATTAATGGTTCCCTTTCTTTTTATTTTTAAATTTTTCTTTTTCGGTTTTATTAGATTTTAAATTTTTTTTTAGTTTTTTTTTCAAATATCCATGATAACAAAATTTTGAAACGTTAAAAAGGCTTTGAATATTCATTAAGGTTGAATTTTTGATTTAGCTATTAGAGTTGTAGGTTTTTACTGATTTAAATTTATTTACATTGAATTTATGTTTGTAATAGTTTGTCTTTATATTTTTTTGTCCTAAATATCCCTTTTATTCTTTTTTTAAAAAAGAATTTTTTTATAGCAAATTTTGTAAAAAAAAACTTTTTGCCATATACGCATCAAAGCATTAAATTTGAGAGGAAGGAGCAAATTTTAGGCCTTTTTTTTAACAATATTCTCAATTTATTAAGTGTAATTTATAAGGTTTAAAAAATTTTTTGATCGTCATTGCTACTGCATCACATTTTTTTTTTTTGTTGATTAACTTGTTCTTTTTGAATTTTTCTTTTCCCCCCGCCCCTTTTTTTTTTTTCCCCCTGAAAAATCCCTTTTTTCTTTTTTTTTATTTGTGCCCACATCATTTCCTAATTTTCCATTTTTCTTTTTATTTTACTGTCTCTCCTAGTTTTTCCTTTTCTATTGCCATTTTTATTTTTTCTTTAAATTTTTTTTAGGAACTTTTTAGAATTAATACTTGATTATTCCCAGTATTTTTGTTTTTAGTTTTTTCACTATAGTTTCCCTTTTTTTTCCCTAACTCATTTGGGGCACTCAAAACATTTCCCCCTATTTTGTTTGTCTCCATTTTGGATTTGATTTCACTCCAAATTTCTTGGAAACCCTACAATTATCGAAATCCCCCGATTATCTGAAATTCTCTTAATAAAAGAGAAATTTAAATTTTATATTAATAAAACCCAAGGGTAGCCATTTTTTACCTGCCCAAAATTCAAAAAAACCAAAAAATAAACCACCAGGAAAACCCTCATTTCGGGCCGGATGTTTTACAGCCACATGTCTGAATACAAGATATCCAATTCAACCCCCAGAAAAAAAAAATTTCCCCCATACTAAAAGATACCCAATACATTTTTGATGAAATTAGTAAAGTAAAATGGAAAAAAACTTTTTCTTGTAAAATTAATGTACTTCTCTTTTTAAAACAATTCAACCCCTTTAAGGGGTTGAAATTTGAAAAATTTTTTTTATGAAAAAACACTTTAATGTATACAGACAACAAAGTAAATGTGCCTCTTTTTATTTGGAACACAACTATTTCATAATGTGGACAAAATTTTTGCAAACTTGGGGCACAGCATGGGGACCAAATTTTCCCCTACTTGCAAAAATTATATGTAGGTGGGTTTTTGGGGGAAAAGACAATATTTCCAGGGGCCAACTGAGAGAAGATATGCCTTAAAAGGGAAAAGGTTTATAAAAGATATTCTTTTTATTTGGAAAAGTCTTTGGAACATTAAATGTTTTTTTTGGAAGAAATTAATAATAATGAAAATTTTTTAACATTTAATTTAGAAATAAGTAAACCGCTTAAAAACTTTTGGATATTACTTTAAAATTATAGAACAAGAATTCACAACAAAAATTTGCATAAAAAAAAATGAAACCCAAAACTTCATACCACCTTCCATTGCCCTTAAATGGTTATAAAAAAACCCAAAAGCAATTCTTCGGGGAAAACAGAAATTGTACACATTTCATCATTATGAGGAAGAAAACCCCAGCCCTTTAGCAAATTTATTGCTAAGGATATTTTGGGGGAAAAATTGAAAAAAACCAAAAATGAAATAAAAACATTTCCTAAAATATACTTTTAAAAAAAGAAAAAACTAATAACGGAAAAATAGGGGGTTTCGGGGGAAATTTAACTAGTTTCCGATTGTGATTCAATATCATGATCAAACAAAATTCAAAAAGAATTATAAAAAAACATGGAATCTTCTAAACAGGAAAAAAAGGTGGGGGGAAACTTTACCAGATTTCCCAAAAAGTAGTTTTTTTAAAAAAAGGGCCGTAACTTGGGAAACATTTTCCCCCACTATACGTTCTAAAAAGTTTGGGAAGGGCAAAGGGGAATGAAGACTAAAGGATTTTTTCCAGCGGAAAAATTCCGTTTTTAAAAACGTAATTGAGTATAAAAAAAAAAATGGTTAAAATTCGCAAGGAATGGAAAGGTTTGAAAAAAAACACTTCATAACCCTTTTAATCAAAAGGAAATATTTGCTAAAAAGTGCCCAGCGGAAAAAAATATAGTGGGCAAACAAACGATCATTTAGCCACCCCCTGAGGGGCATTATAAAAATAAGAAGAGGGTATTGGGACAAACCCCCTTACAAAAAAAACTTTAAAGTTCTACATCAAAGTTTTATTTGAAAAAATGTTTTTTGGCATCGGAGTTTTGAAATGGACGGCGAAAAGGGTGATCTAATAAGTAAGATGTCCAGAGCAAAACAAGGGGTTTTTCATTGGAAAACACAAACCAAAGGTTTTAAATTCAGTATTTAACTATTTGGTTTTAAAGGGGGTTTTTCGTTTTAAAAAAAAAAAAAAAAAAAAAATTTAGAATTTTTCTTTCTTTCTTCTCCCCTTTTTTCCTTTTTTTCCCTTGGTTTTTAAATGGGGGCAGTTTCCATTTGTTTTAATCCTTTACATAATTGCAAATTGTTTTTTTTCATTTCGCATTATTTTTTGTATTTATTATTTTTTTTTTATGAGTAGAATTATTAAAGGTTAGGGGAAATGTATTCTGTTGTCTTTTTAAATAACATATCTGTAACAAAAAGGGTGTGGAAAAATTAAGGCCCAACTAAGCCAGGCATTTTACCCTGATGAAGGGATCGTTATTCTCTGGGAAAAGCGAGGTCTTTTTATGCCTCTCGGGTTTTTTGTTAGCTAACCTTATGACGTCACCTATCTTTTTATGTATGTGGGATTCCCCACGCTGCCCCCGTAGTGTATTTTGCGGGGAACACACCACATGTTTGTATGTTTTTATATATTATTTCTGACAAATCCACCAATTGAAAATTGAAGTGGACAGAAACCTGGATTAGCGCGGGGTTTCCCGGCTGATGTGAGCATCCAGTGAGAATCTCTGGGGAAGGGGTTTTGCACATTACAGGTGTGTTTTAAAACTGTTTTATACTATTTGCATGGGGTTGCATATTTTGGAATTTGATTATTTGGGGACTGCTTGTGATTAAGTTGCACCTTTAACAGCAAACAGAGCCCCGATCGTCTTTTTTATATATATACACTTTTTATTTCTTATAGGGGATTGCAGCAGGAGATTTCCTCTGACGATCTTTGTGCAGCTTATTCCCTGAAACACCTGGCGCTTGTATCTAAAGTAGTAGTTAGAAGATAGAAATAAACATAGTTTTACACAGCAAAAACATTCATTTCTTTTTAAGTGCTACAATATAAAAAATATATAAATTGGATATTGTTGTAATCATATCGCCCCACAGAATAAAACTAACATATCATTTATACTGCCCAGTGAGCACTGTAAAAACATAAAGCACTAGCAGGATTGTTGTGTTTTCTTCATACTGCCTCCCAAACAATGGATTAAAAATCGATTGAAAAGTCATATGTCCCCCAAAATGGTACTAATGAAAATGTCAACTCATCCCACAACTCCGTGCACAGAAAAATAAAAAGGTTTTGTCTCAAAGAACATGGCAATGCAAGAACGTGTTTCTTTTTTTTTTTTTAAAGTGTTTTTATTATGTAAAAACTGAAAAACCAAAATAAAATATATAAATTTGCTATCACTGTAACAACTCGCTGAGTAAAGTTAACATGTCACTTATACCACATGTTTGCACGTGCTGTAAAAAAAAAAAAAACACTACCAGGATTGCTATATTTTGTTCATCCTGCCTCCCGAAATCGTTGATAAAAAGCTATCAGAGTGTCATATGAACCCCAATATGGTACCAATGAAAATGTTCCAACTCATCATGCTAAAAACAAACCCTAAACCAATTCCATATTCAAAAAATTAAAAAAAAGTGATGGCTGTCAGACAACGATGACAAAAAGATACAGTTTTTTACAAAAGCATATCTATTGTGTAAAAGTAGTAAAACATAAAAAAAACTATATAGAATGATATTTTTGTAATTGTGCTGACCTGCATAGTAAAGTTATCATGTCATTTATACTGCAAGCGGTGTTGTTTCAAAAATGGGGTGACTTCTGGAAGGTTCACCTGTTCTGATACTTGGGGGGCATTGCAAATGTAACATGGCACCCACCAAAATCTGAATCCAAAAGCCAAATAGAGTGTTGACGAGCTTGGAAGAAATTTCATAACAAATTTTTATTTGTTTTTTCCAAGATTCCTTGTCCAAATTCAACATTGGCAGCTGAAACTGTTTATTTGAAAAAACTGTTTATTTGAAAAAATTACATTTTTTTTTACAGCCTAACAATTAAAAAATCAGTGAAACACCTGTGGGGTCGATATACTCACTACACCCCTGGATATATTCCTCAAGGGTAGTTTCCAAAATGAGGTCTTTTTTGGGGTGTCAGCAAACCTGTAATGGCGCTTCGAGAATGCTAATTAAAAGGAGACCCCCAAAATCTGAGGCTATTCTGAGGTTTGTAGGTGAGTCAGATAGAGCACTAGGGTCACATGAGATATTTCTAAAAACAGCAGAATTCGGGGAATCTATATTGAGTTGAATTTTTCTGCTAACTTCTAAAGTGTTCCAGTAAATAAATGGATAAAATTGAAAAAAAGGGAAAGTTAGAAATTCCACTTCCACCTTGCCTTAATTCTTGTGAAACACCTAGAGCAGGGGTGTCAAACTGCGGCCCTCCAGCTGTTGGGAAACTACAACTCCCATCATGCCCCTGTTATAGTTATACAAATGCATGAGGGGGTTTTCCCCAAACAGCTGGGGGGCCCGCCAGTTTGACCCCTGGCCTAGGCTTTAAATTAAACCTCCAAATCTGTTTTGAATACTTTAGGGGTCAGTTTTTTTTAATGGAGTAATTTTTGGGTTGCCTTAAATTTACATTGGAACGGGACTGGTACCTAAAAAATAATTGTGCTACAATTTTTTTTTTACAATTTGAAAAAATTGCTATTAAATGTATAAGCTTCCTAATGTCTTAAAGCAATAAAAAAAATGTAAAAATGATGCCAAGATAAAGTAGACTTATAATAATAATAATAATTTTTATATAGCGCCAACATATTCCGTGCATTTAAATATAGGGGGAATAAGCACGACAAACCAGACATTACATTAAAAAAAGTTTCTGAAAATGAGAATGAGGTGTCAGGGCCCTGTACAAAGCTTACAATCTTTTAGGGTGTATGGGTGAAAAAAAAAGGGTGACAAGTGTTTGGGTTTCAATGGACCACCATGTTACATAAATTAGGGTAGTAACAAAAAAATGGATGAACCTGCCATCCCAACCTACATCTATATACAGATAAGTGCTGTGGGTGCCAAGTGAGGAAGTGACAAAAGTGTAACAAAATTTGGGGGGGGTTTAAAATTGTGATCTTATAGCTTGTCTACGAAGATGATTTTTTCGACGCACTTAAAACTGTGGGGGTTGTGAGTTGCCTGTCACATGGGGTAAAAATTTTCCCAGAAACGGGTGCAATACGTGCAAAATCTTGGGAAGGGATGGGAGGTTGGGAGTGAGGTGTGTGTCTTAGATCATGCGGGGGAGTAGGGGTAGGGTGGTAGACAGAGAAAAGGGGGAGATGTAGGGGGTGCAGCATGTGGAGAGCCTTTGGGGGAGTGATGATTTTTTATGTTGTATTCTGTATGAATAGGAGCCAGTGCAGAACTGACACAGGGTAGAGATATCAGTATACAGCTGGAAAGAAAGAAAAGCCTGGCTGCTGCATTCAGGAAGATTGGGAGGGGGGATTTACGAGAGGAAGACAAAAAGTAGGGAGTTACAGTTCAAGACGAAAAAGAATAAAGCAACAATGACATTTTTTGAGTTGTTTCCACAGTGAGAAAAAGGGAGGATTTGGAGATGTTCTTGAGGGCAGGTAAACAGGAGGGGAAAAGGGTTGGAAAGGGGGGATGAAAGACAGATAGATCTAGTATAACCCCCAGACAGGGGGCCTGCTCCCTGGGAAAATGGTGGGTACCACATACAGAAACAGAAATAGAGGGTGAGGTGGTTAGTAGATGGGGGATGACTAGAATTCCGTTTTAGTGAGTTTAGTTTAAGATAGAGAGAGGACATGATGTCGGAAAAAGCGGGCAGACAGTCAACTGTTGTTTTGTGCAGGGGGGGAGTGATGTCTCGGAAAGGGAAATGTATAGTGGTGTAACACATAGAGATGGTAGGAAACCAAATCTGCTGATGGGTTTTTCCCAAAGGGGGGTTTTGTGATTGAAGAGGAAGGGCCAAGAAAAGATCCCGAGGAACCCCGACAGCAAGAGGAAAGGAGGGAGGTTAACCGGAAAAAAAGGACACTGAAGGAGCGGTCAGGAGGGAGGAAAGAACCAAGGAGAGTGATGTCCGGGGTCCGATGGGGACTGAGCATGTTGAGGAGAAGGTGGTGATACTGTCAAAGCTGCACAGAATCCAGAAGAACAGCAACGATAGTTTTCCCTGAGTTTTTTCTGTCAGGAGATATTTGAAACTTTTTCAAGAGCAGTTTCTGTGGAGTGTAAAGAGCGGGAAAAAACCCGATTGCAGAGAGTCAAGAAGAGGTTAGCAGAGAGATACGGGATTAGGCGAAGTAGACCAAGAGTTCCCGGAGTTTTGAGATGAAAGGGGGGGTTTGGGTTGGGCGGTAGTTTGGGAAGCGCGGAAGGGTCAAGAGAGGGTTTTTAGTAAAAGGGGTTATAACGCATGTTTAAAGGAGGATGGGAAAAATCCCATGGAGAGAGAGAGGTTTTTACAGATTGTATGGAGGTGAGAAGGGCAGCTGGAGAAATGGACTGGAAAAAGGTGGGGGGGAATGGGGTCACTAGGCATTGGGGGGGGCGGCAAACAGGAGAAGCCTGGACCTTCTTTTCTGATGTTGGGCAAGGGGGTAGAGAGATTAAGGATGTGCGGGGGGGAAGGGGTGGGTGTTATTTGGGATTTTGATTGAGTTTTTTCCGGGGTACTGTCAATTTTGTTTTTGAGTGAGTGGGGCAGGTCTTTGCACAGAGGTCAGGACTGGGCTGATTTTGGGATTTAGGAAGGGTGGAAAGGGGTTTAAAAGATGTTTTGGGGTTTTTGTGTAATGTGGAGATGGGGGGTGAAATATTCTTGTTTGGGGCGTGAAAGGGCATGTGGTAATCCTGAGCATAATTTGTAGTGGAGAAAGTCTGAAGGGGTTTGACTTTCCACAGATGCTCAGCACACCGGAACATCGCTGCAGATGGCGGTCTGAGACGTGTCCAAGGCTGCCGGCGTCGTTGGTGGTGCGGTGTGGTGGGGCCAACATGCCAGGGTGTTAGTGGAAATTTTATTGTAAGTTTAACACCGGTCAAAAGGGGGAAAGGGGGAGTTGGGGGCAGTGAGGACTTTATTGTGCTATAAGTTCCTGGGGGTTTTAAATTTGAGATGGGCGAATTTCCCAAAAAATTTATTCGGGCACTTTTTCTGAAATTTTCCCACAAAATTCTTTCGGCCCAATTACTTTGGACGAACGCGTTAAAAAACAGCATTTCCGGCTGCACAGAGCTGCATGCTGTAGAAGTTGTGCCATCTTAATATGCAGAGGACTTGGGTTTTGGGCTTCATACAATGTTTTGTTTTTTTATGATACGCAATGCTGCCGCCCCTCTTAGAATCGCTTCACTATAAAATTCCCCGGGGACTTTTGAGGGCAAAAATGACCAAAAACTGAAGCAGGAATGGAGCCTGATAATGTCATGGCAGCGAAAGCTGGAAAAAAACAAGCTGAGAGCTCAGGTGGCAACATCAGTGACAGAGTATGGAGGTGACGGCGGCAGCCACAGCAGGATGAGGTCAGAGAGTGGCACAATGACATTCTAGAGGTGGCAAAAACTGGAGTAGGCCACAGAGTGGCACAATGACACAGTGTGGAGGTCACGGCAGCAGCAGCATGAGGTCAGACAGTGGCACAATGACATTCTGGAGGCGGCAAAAACTGGAGTAGGCCACAGAGTGGTACAATGACACAGTGTGGAGGTCAGGGCAGCAGCAGCATGAGGTCAGACAGTGGCACAATGACATTCTGGAGGTGGCAAAAACTGGAGTAGGCCACAGAGTGGCACAATGACATAGTGTGGAGGTTACCGCAGCAGCAGCATGAGGTCAGACAGTGGCACAATGACATTCTGGAGGTGGCAAAAAACTGGAGTAGGCCACAGAGTGGCACAATGAGACATTGTGGAGGTCACGGCAGCAGCAGCAAGAGGTAAGACATTGGCACAATGACATTCTTGTTGTGGCAAAAACTGGATTAGGCCACAGAGTTGAACATTGACACAGTGTGGAGGTCAGGGCAGCAGCAGCATAAGGTCAGACAGTGGCACAATGACATTATGGAGGTGGAAAAAACTGGAGTAGGCCACAGAGTGGCACAATGACACAGTGTGGAGGTCACGTCAGCAGCAGCATGAGGTCGGACAGTGGCAAAATGACATTCTGGAGGTGGCAAAAACAGGAGTAGGCCACAGAGTGGCACAATGACACAGTGTGGAGGTCATGGTAGCAGCAGCATGAGGTCAGACAGTGGCACAATAACATTCTGGAGGTGGCAAAAACAGGAGTAGGCTACAGAGTGGCACAATGACACAGTGTGGAGGTCACGGCAGCAGCAGCATGAGGTCAGACAGTGGCACAATGACATTCTGGAGGTGGCAAAAAGAGGAGTATGCCACAGAGTGGCACAATGACACAGTGTGGAGGTCACGGCAGCAGCAGCATGAGGTCAGACAGTGGCACAATGACAATCTGGAGGTGGCAAAAAGAGGAGTAGGCCACAGAGTGGCACAATGACAGAGAGTGGAGGTGACGGCAGGAGCAACAACATCAGCAGTAGCATGAGGTCAGAGGGTGGCACAATGACACAGTGTAGAGGTGACCACAGCAGCAACAAAAGCAGCAGCAGCATGAGGTTAGAGAGTGGCACAATGACACAGTGTGGATGTCACGGCACCAGCAACAGCAGCAGCAGCATGAGGTCATAAAGTGGCACAATGACAGAGTGTGGAGGTGGGTGGCAATACCAGTCCCTGGTAAAGATAGTTGGTGGCATGTGGAGAAACTGTCAGCAGATGTGTGGCATCAGGCGGGTGGTGGCATCAGAATAGTGGCTGAGGCAGGTAGTTTGAACCCAGACTCATTTCTCACAGTTTGGGTGAGGCGTCATGGCTGATGTAGTATGATGCCTATGGCATTGGTGTGTGGAAATCCTGGCCGATCCACGCCTGATTCATCTTGACAAAGGTCAGTCGTTCCACATTTCCCGTGGACAAGCGGGTTCTCCTTGGGGTAACGATGGCCCCCGCCACACTACTGGCCGGGCAGGACAGCTTCTCCACTGCAAACTTGGCAAGTTGCGGCCACACATCCAGTTTGGCTGCCCAGTAGTCCAGCAGATCTTCTAACTGGGGTGGCAGAGTGCTGTCCAAGTAGGCCACCACCTGTTGGTTCAGGGACTGCTCCAGGTCCTGCTGCTGCTGCTGCTGGCGACTGCCCTCCTCACTAGGCGGGTGAAGGAAGCTGCTCATCAGTGACTCCAGACTTAGGTTGCTGCTGATGGAGCTGGTACTGCTCCTATCCCCCACCTTCCCCCAGCAGCCGCGGCAGTAGTACGTGAGCGCTGAAGAACCCCCCGGTCAGACCTGTCAGAGGAGGGACGATGCCGCACATAGGCAGCGGCCAACTGACTACGGAGGATTTCCCTATAGTATTTGAGTTTGTCCTCCCTCTCAGCAGCTGGGAAAAAGGCTCCAATTTTGGACCGGTAGCGAGGGTCCAATAGGGTGGAGAGCCAGAAGTCATCCCTCTGCCGGATGCTGACTATTCGGCTGTCACTAGCCAGGCAAATCAGCATGCTGCGGGCCATCTGCACAAGTGACTCCGAGGGGCTCCCTGCCTCCATCTCCACTGTATACTGCCACGGTGCTTGCGGGTCATCTGCCTCGTCTTCCTCATCTCCATCTACCTCCTCCAGCTGCTCCTGCTCCTCCTCTCTTGTCACCTGGGTAGAAGATCCACTCATTTTACCAGATAATGCTTCTGCTCCAATGTCCTCCTCCTCCTCCATTTCAGTCCACGTCGGACTCATGTGGCCGCGAGATGTAGTGGCCATGTCTCCAGTCCCCTGCCCAGACAGATATTTCAGCATCTGTTCCAGGACATGAAGCAGTGGAATGACGTTATTCATCCCGTAGTCCTGGTGACTGACAAATAACGTCGCCTCCTCGAATGGCCTCAACAAATGGCAGGTGTCACGCATGAGCTGCCACTGGCTGACATCAAAGTTACACAGGGGAGTACTCCTGTCCGCCTGGATCATCAAAAAATCGTTAATGGCCTTTCTCTGTTCATACAGTCGGTCCAACATGTGCAGGCTGGAATTCCAACGGGTGGAAACATTGCATATCAGAGTGTGTTGGGGAGGCCGTTCTGCCGCTGCAACTCGAGGAGGGTGTTCCTGGCTTTGTAGGAATGGATGAAGTGCATGCACAGTTTCCTGGCCATTTTCTGAATCATCTGAAGATCGGTGGAAGACTTCAGTAACCTTTTCACAACCAGATTGAACACTTACGCCATGCAGGGCGCATGGACCATCCCTCCTCGGTGCAGCGCGGACACTATGTTCCTCCCATTGTCCGTCACCATGGTTCTGATTTGCAGTTGGCGCGGAGAAAGCCACACATCGATTTCTTGCTGCATGACGCGGAGCAGTTCCTCCCCTGTGTGACTTCTTTCGCCGAGGCAAGCCAGGTGTAGAACTGCGTGACACCGCTGGGCCCTACACATGTGGTATGATGGAGCAGTACTTATGGAGGCTGAGATGGTGGTGGTGGTGGAGGAGGAGGCGGACATTGGCGCAGGAGCGGCAGTTTAAAAACGTGAAGGAGAAAGCGGCGTCTCCTGTCCAAGTTGTTGGTGTGCCTGGTCAGGAAGCACATTCACCCAGTGGGCCGTAAAGGACATGTACTGGCCCTGACCATAGTTACAGCTCCAGACGTCCGTGCTGCCGTGCACCTTGGAACAAACCGATAAGCTTAAGGACTGGCCCACCTTCTGTTCTACATATTTATGAAGTGCTGGTACTGCCTTTTTGGAACAGAAATTACGGCTTGGAACTCTCCATCTCGGCTCGGCACAAGCCATGAGTTCTCTGAACGGTGCAGAGTCCGCCATTTGGAAAGGGAGAGACTGCAGTACCAACAACTTGGACAGGAGCACGGTCAGCTTCTGCACCTTAAGATGGTTGGATGCATTCTGTTGTCTCTTTGAAATCGCCTCGCTGAACGACTGCTGGCGCCATGAGTAGCGAGGAGCAGGAGCATCTGGACCGGGAGATGATGTCAAAGAGAAACAGCTCCCTTCTACAGAGGTGGTGGAGCCTTGACTGGCTGCAATGGCATGCGTGCCACTGGCCGCTGCTGCTGCTGTTGCTGCGGCGGCAGGATGGACCACCACATCTGAGCCACGTTTCTCCCAGGCCACCGGATGGTGACGCGGCATGTGTTGACGCAGGGCCGTGGTGCCAACGTTAGCTCCCTGGCCACGCTTCACTTTCTGCCTACAGATTCTACATATACCCATATTCGGCTCCTCCGTTGTCTTAGCAAAGAACTGCTACACTGCCGAGTATCTGATTTTACCGCCAACACTCCGCACTCAGTGACTACTGCCACCGCTGCCTCGCTGAGCCCCTGTGCCGCCACATTCTTGGACCTGAGAAGCGGGTTTTTTACCCCGTGGCCGCTTGGCTCCCGACCTCACACTGCTGCTATCCTGCTGACTCACGGCCACACAACCCACTTGCTGGCTGCGCCGCTGCCTGACACGCAAGCTGACGCCCTCTTCTCCTGACGATGATGAAGCCCTTGCCTCATCTGGCTCCCAAGTGCGGTCGGCTACATCATCATCTATTTGTGTTTCATCGTCACTGCTGTCCTCATCACCGCTCTTGTTATGCAGAGGCTGACCCCTCACAACATGACCTCCCATGCCACTCTCCACATCTCTACTGTGCCGCCTACTGCAAGAAGCAGGGGATATTGGCCCCATTTCTTCGCTGCCAAGTAGCTGCTGACTGCCCTCCTCAAACTGTTCATCCTCGCAATATAGTGGCGCTGAGCCCAGACCACATAGTAGATCTCTGACTGAGGGAACTAGATGGGACAGAGGCAGGTTGAGGACAGGTGAGGGCCGCTGACCCGCTCCCGGGCCATGCCAACTAAGGGTTGCGTCTGATGTTCTCACCGACTCTTGGCTGGGGTTGTCAGATGTCATCTGGGAGGAAGTGGATGACCGAGTTAACCAATCAAGAACCCTTGGGTTACTGGTCAGCACACGGCCGCTAGATGACAGCGGCAGTTGTGGCCTCACCGAGTGACCCGTGCTGCGACGTCCCCTTGCTGTGCTGCGACCTGGGCCTGCTCCAGGAATGTTTGTGCCACTGCCACTCACAGGTAAAGAGCCTGCCACCTCTCTGTCTGACATACTGTTTATTCTAAAATGTACAGACACTGTTTGATGAAGATATCTGTATATGATAAATACACACCCTGTATTTGACTCCAAATGAACCCAGTAACAAGCTTGGGTAACCCTTAGATATAAATTGCGCTCCACAAATGGCCAGGAAAAATTTACTTGTATGTGTCGTTTAAAAACACTGTGTATTTTACTGAATGTAAAAGCACAAACAGGCTTAATTAACCTTCGGATATGAATTATGCTACAGGCAAAATGTCTTTTTTGGCTTTGAAGAAGATGGTTTCTTTTAGTCACCACAACAGCAGAACAACGCTTAATTAAGCCCTGGATGTAAATTGCGCAAAATAATTGAGCAACCAAAATCTATCAGCTTTGTAGCGTGTTACAATGGCGTGTATTTTTACGGTACACAGCAAGAGAAAAACTTGTAATTAACCTTCGGTTATGAATTATGCTACAGAAAAATTGTCTTTTTTGGCGGTGAAAAGGACGGTTTCTTTTAGTCACCACAACAGCAGAACAACGCTTAAAGAGAACCTGTCACATAGTTTATGCCCCCTGGGCTGAGGGCAGCACAAGCTAGTGTCAGACCTGCTGTTTCCAACGCTGGTCCCTTATCCTGTAAGATGCTGGAGTTTTCGTGTATTTAATGCTCAAATCTGCAGTTTTCAGCCAGAAAAGAGTCATTCAAAGAGTCAGGTTTTTTTCAAACCCCGCCCACCTGAGGTTAGCCCCGCCCACCTCAACTGATAAACCTATTACTTTGAATAGGTAGAAACACGAGATTAACTGTCAGTGGGCGGGGCTAACACATGCTCATGATTAAGATTTGAGCATTAAATGCTCTAAAATTACAGCATTTTACAGAATAAGGTACACAGCGCTGGAAACAGCAGGTCTGACACTAGCTTGTGCAGTCATCAGAAAGGGAGGCATAATCTATGTGACAGGTTCCCTTTAATTAACCCCTGGTTGTAAATTGTGCAAAAGAATTGAGCAATCAAAAATGAAGTGGTATTTGGATTGTAAAAACGCTGTTTCTTTAAATGAATACAACAGTAACAGGCTTAGATAACCCTTGGATATTCAATGTGCTATGAGCAGATAGCATTAAAATGTATATGCAGCTGCACTGGACGCACACTGGACTTCAGTTCCAATACCCCACAAAATCAGAATTAGAACATAAGAGAAGCAGTCTCTGAGACCAGCTGTGACACCCCCCAAAAATCGCTGTATAAAAATGAGTTCTTTAGTATAAGCTTTCATAACCAGCCGTGGCAGCACCTTCCCTAATCAGTACAGTGAGAGCGGTATGAGCTCCCAGCGTTGCGTCCGGACTTATATAGTGCGGTGACGTTACAGAATCCCGCCGGTCTCTGATTGGCTTCATCTCTGCACATGTCATGTAGGCTATGCCCTTCTTCCTTCCAGAGTTCTTTGCCCCATGTAACGGCATATGCTCGCAGCCATTTTATCAATCAAAAGCAACTTCGTTCACGCGAAGTACCCCAAAGTTCGACTTCATTCAGAACCGAAGTTTTCCTGAAATTCTGAACGAATTCCACTTCGTTAGAATCGATTCGCCCATCTCTAGTGTTAATGGAGCGGAGGTTTCTGAATGTGTGATGGGCAAGTGTGTCCAGAGAAGGCTGATGATAGTGAAGGAGATAAGGTTGTGATCACAGAGTTCATAAGGAGAGTTGGTAAGATTAGAAATGGAACGGAGGCGACAGAAGACCAGATCAAGAGAGTTCCCATCCTTGTGAGTTGGAGAGTCAGGAAACTGCGAGAGGCCAAGAGAAGAGGTTAGTGAAAGAAACTGAGAGGCAGAAGGAGACATAGGGTTGTCAATGGGGATGTTGAAATCACCCATGATGAGTGTGGGTATTTCAGTAGAGAGGAAATGAGGAAGCCAGGCAGCAAAATGATCCAGAAACTGGCGGGGTGAGCCGGGGGGTCTGTAGACAACCGCGACTCTGATGGAAAATGGCCGAAAGAGTCTGAGGGTGTGGACCTCAAAGGAGGGGAAAGTGAGGGAGGGTACAGGAGGAATGACCTGGTAGGTGCAGTGTGGAGAAAGAAGTATGCCAACTCCTCCACCCGGCCTGTTCTCAGGTCTGGGGGTGTGGGTGAAGTGTAGGCCGCCGTAGGTGAGAGCGGCAAGGGACGCGGTGTCTGATTGCTGGAGCCAAGTTTCTGTGAGAGCTAGAAGATTGAGGGAGTTAGAAAAAAAATAGGTCATGGACAGCAGTGAGCTTATTACAGATGGATCAGGCATTCCACAGAGCACATTTAAATAGGAGAGGAAAAGACGTACAACGAAGATTACGCAGGTTAGCAGGGTTTCTGTGGGAGAAAGAGGTGGGATGAGCAGTAAAGGAAGGTGGACCGGGATTGGGAGAGATGTCTCCTGCAGCGAGAAGCAGGAGAATGAAAAGTGATCGCAGATGGTTCAGTGATGAATATGAGCAATGTTTGTGCAGCACCCTGAAAGAGGATGGTTTGGGGTAGGTAAAGTAGGTAAGTAATGCATGAGATGCGTGCATGGTAGAGGGAAGGAGAGAGGAGCTAATGTGGACAGAGTTGTTTGGAGGCATAACCGGCGGTAGGAAAGGAGGAAGAAGGCAGCAAGATAGATTGCAAATGTAAGCATGGTGACTAAGCTGTAGGTTAGAAAGCCCAGTTACTTACAAAGATACGTTTCTGCCCCTTCTGCCCACTTCGGCCATAATTCGGTCAATGTTATTTTGTGGGTTTGAAAATGGCAAACTTTTCCAAATTTTCACAATATCTTTCACAAATAAACAAGTACTGTATCTACCAAAATGTATTAATAACTAAAAGCACAATGTGTCACAAGAAAGCACATGGATAGGTAAAAGCATTAAAAGTTATTCCCACATACAGTGACACATATCAGATTTAAAATGGGTCTCTGTTATAAAGGTCAAAACTGGCTGTGGTGGTAAGGGACTAAATAATGCACCACCTTCATACCCTATGTCACATTATCTGAATATTACAGTATTAGTGCATTATATAATTTGTGGATTCTTTTTCCCAGTGAAATCATGTGGAAATCCTGGTGATATAGAAAATGGATATTTTGAGGCACAACATTTTTCATTTGGTTCTTTAGTAACATACTATTGTAATAAAGGGTGAGTATGTAATAAAGATAAATATTTGTTTTTTTCTCCTTTTTTTAAGCTGTTTCTGTTTTCCTCATGTATCTAGATAATAAAGAAATGTAGCACAGCCCTTTTACAATTCACTAAAGAAAATAATAATTGGACAATATTCAAGATGAAGAATGCATGGTATAGGCTGTAGTGTGCACACCAGTGAATGTAAAGAACAAACATGCTTCTCTATACAAAGATGACACAATACACTATTAAGAGAGATGGTAGATCAGAATGTAATTAAAAGTTTCATCAACAAGTGAAATATTTACAGTATCTCACAAAAGTGAATACATCCCTCAAATTTTTTTAAATATTATATTACATCTTTTCATGAAACAACACTGAAAATATGACACTTTGAAACAATGTAAAGTAGTCAGTGTACAGCTTGTATAACAGTGTATATTTAGTGGGCCCTCAAAATACTTTAACCCCTTCCCGACATAGGATGTATGCATACGCCCTAGCGGGAAGTGACTTCCCGCAAATGGACGTATGCATACGTCCTGGCGAGTCGCACGCGATCGCAACATGGGACCAGCGGTCATGGCTGCGAGTGAGCTCCGGCCGCGGGTGATTATCGCTTCATTACCGCAACCTGTCATGGCTGCGATAATAAAGCCGCAGGCAGGAGGAGTGAGCTCCTCCTGCCTGCTCCCGGCGGCTGCCGCACTGTAGTGCGGCACCGATCTCCTGTCTGATGATCCCGGGAAGTGAACGTCACTTCCCGAGGTCATCTGTGATGTCACCAGGCCCGCCACGCATTGTGGGCATGGTGACAGGTAGTTGTCATGGCAACCAGTACACAGTACTAATACTGTGCACCGGTCTGCCTTCTAACCGCAATCTGATGATTGCTGTTAGAAGAAAAAGTAAAAAAAATGTGAAAAAAGTAAAAATAAATGTTAAAAGTGAAAAAAAAGTAAAACACAAAACACAAAAAATAAAAAAAAACACGTACCGCCCCTTTTCCCCTTTACAAAGGGCCAATCGCCCCAAAAAAGATAAAAATAAATAAAGTACCCAATTTGGTATCGCGCGTGCGTAACGACCCACCCTATAAATCTGTCTTTGTTTAATTAACCGTACGGTGAACGCCGTAAAAAACAAAAACAAAAACAAGTCACAGAATTGCGATTTTTATACATCCTGCAGCACATAAATGGATTAAAAAGCGATCAAAAACTCATAAAACGCCAAAGTTGTACCAATTAAAATCAGTCATCCCGCAAAAAAAGTCCTTACACGTCTCTGTATACGTAAAAATAAAAAAGTTATGGCTCTCAGAAAACAGCAATGCATTAATATTATTTAACACAATAAAAACACTTTTTTTTTTTTAAAGTGCTTCAAAATTTAAAAAACTATATAAATAGGTATCACCGGAATCGTATCGACCCCAAAAGTAAAGCTAACTGGTCATGGATGCTGCACGGGTGAGCGCTGTTTAAAAAAAAAAATAAAAAAACACTACCCGGATTGCAGTATTTTCTTTACCCTGCCTTCCAAAAAACGGATTTAAAACTGATCAAAAAGTCTTGTCCCCCCAAAATTGATACCAATAAAAACGTCAACGCTTCCTGCAAAAAACCAGCCCCTACACAGCTCCGTACACAGAAACATAAAAAAGTTATGGCCTCCAGACTATGGCAATGCAAAAAAAGTGATTTCCTTTTTGAAAAAAAGTGTTTTATTGTGTAAAAGCAGTAAAAGATAAAAAAAATACAAATTTTGGGGATCGCTGTAACCGTATGACCTGCCTGAGTAAACTAGTATGTTCAGTTTATAGTACACGGTGACCGCTGTTAAAAAATAAAAATAAAAAAACTACCAGGAATGCTGTATTTTGTTCAAAATGCCTCACAAAAACCTTAATAAAAAGTGATCAAAGCGGCAAATGCCCCCCATAATGGTACAATAAAAACATCAACCTCCCACAAAAAACAACCCCATAATCACTCTGAAAACAAAAAACTAAAAAACTTTTAGGGCTACAAACGGGACAACATAAAAACGAAATTTTTTTTAAAAAACCCATTTTCTATTGTGTAAAAGTAATAAAACTAAAAAAAAAACTAATAAAACTATATCATTGAAATTTTGTACAACCCCAAATAAAGATATCCTTCATTTAACCAGGGCGAACATTTGAAAATTAAAACCCCCAAAAAACAATGGGGGAATTGCTTTTTCTCCCATTTTTATACCAAGCAAAAAAAAAAAAAATTTTGAACCCCCTGGCACCCAAAATGTACAATCACCCCTATAAAATTAGAGGCGTGCTGAACCAAAAAGGGGGTTACTTCCCGGAAAATTTTCACCTGTTCGGACTTTGGGGGCTTTGTAAATGCGACATGGCCCCCCCAAAATCGCTTTCCCCAAAAGCCAAATAGCGTCCCTCCCTTGTCCCCCGCCATGTGCCCAAACACATTTACACCCACATGAGGGTATTCCGAACTTGGAAAAATGCGAAACAAGGTTTTTTTTGCTTTTTTTACCAGTTTCCTTTAAAAATAAACATTTTTCAGCAAAAATTTGCAGATATTGGAAAAAAATTTTTTTTCATTTTCACACCTAACCTAAAAAATTTTTGTGACACCCCTGGGGTTCGATATCCCTCCCCCCCCCAACCCCAGGGATATATTCCTAAGGGGTGTTTTCCAAAGGGAAAATTTTAGGGGAGTTTATTAATTTTAGCCCCTTAGGGTGTCCCAAACCTAAAGGGGCCCCTAAATAAAATCGAAATAAAAATGAACCCAATCCAGTAGGCCCCTCCTTTTCGGCTTGGGGGTTGGCCAAAAAATCACAAGGGCTACATATGGGAATCCTAAAAAGGGCAGAATGGGGGGAAATCAAATTAAGTTGCAACCCCCTGATCACCTTCACCTTCGTATTCTTTTGAAAAAATGTATAAAAATTTAAAATCTGCAAAAAAAAATAAAATTTTAAAATTTCACTTCCCTTTGTTTTAAAATTTCCTGTGAAACACCTAAGGGGTTAATAAATTTCCCCTAAACGGTTTTGAAAAACTTTAAGGGGGGTAGTTTCTTTGATAGGGCATTTTTGGATATCTAACAACATCAATCAAAGTCCCACGTTGGGAAAGGGCTGTCCCTAAAAAATTATATTCAAATTTGTTAAAATTTAAAATTACTACTAAAAATTTTAAGCCCCCAATTCGAAAAAAAAAAAAAAGAAATTTAAAAAAATGTGCCAAACTACAGCAGACAAAGAAAATTATTATAAATAAATTTTTTTTGGGAAAACTACTGTCCCTTTCATGCAGAAATTTTTTAAGTTTAAAATTGGGAAATTTTTCAAAATTTTCACGATTCTTTGATATTTTTCACAAATAAACAAGCATTTTTTGGACCAAAATTTCTTACTATCTTAAAGCACAATGTGTCACGAGAAAACAATCTCTGAATCACATGGATAGGTTAAAGTGTCAAAAAGTTATTCTCACATAAAGGGACACATGACAGATTTAAAAAATGGGGCTCTGTCAGAGAGGCCAATACTGGCTCCGGCGGTAAGGGTTTAACACACAGTCATCAATGTCTAAACCACTGGCAACAAAAGTAAGTATTCCCGTAAGTGAAAATGGACAAAATGTGCCCAAAGTGACAATATTTTGCATGGCCACCATTACTTTTTAGCACTGCCTTAACTTTCTTGGGCATGGAGTTCTCTAGAGCTCCACATTTTGCCGATTGAATCCTCTTCCACTCCTCCATGATGACATCACAGAACTGGTGGATGTTAGAGACCTTGTGCTCCTTCACTTTCTGTTTACAAATGCCCCACAGATGCTCAATAGGGTTTAGGAGGTCTGGAGACATGCTTGGCCAGTTAAGCATCTTTACTCTCATTTTCTTTAGCAAGGCAGTGGTCGTCTTGGAGGTATGCCACAGTACATGTTAGCATTTATAGTTTTCTCAATGAACTACAGTTCCCCTCAGCCAGCAGCGCTCATGCAGCCTCAAAACATGACATTCCCACCACCATGCTTGACGGTAGGCAGGACACTCTTGTCTTTGTACTCCTCACCTGGTTGCAGCTACACATACTGGACATTATTTGAACCAAATAAGTTTATCTTGGTCTCATCAGACCATAGGACATGGTTCTAGTAATCTATAGCCTTAGTCTGCTTGTCTTCAACAAACTATTTGCAGTCTTTCTTGTGCATCATCTTTAGAAGATGCTTAATTGTGGGACAACAGCCATGCAGACCAATTTGATGCAGTGTGCGCCATATGGTCTTAACTCTGACAGGCAGACCCCACCCCTTAAGTCTCGACATCAATGCTGGCAGCACTTATATCTCTATTTTAAAAAGACAATATCTGGATATGACATTGAGCACGTGTACTCAACTTTTTGTGGTTGACCATGGCAAGCCCTTATCTGAGTGGAATCAGTCTTGTTAAACCGCTGTATAGTCTTGGTCACCGTGCTGTAGCTCAGTTTCAGGGTGTTGCCAATCTTCTTGTAGCCTACGCCATCTTTATGTAGAGCAACAATTCCTTTTTTCAGATCTTCACACAGTTCTTTGTCATGAGGTGCTAAGTTGAACTTCCAGTGACCAGTATGACACAGTGTGAGAGCGATAACACCAAATTTAACACACCTGCTCCCCATTCACACCTGAACAAGGGAAAATGACAATTGAAGGCTGTGTGTTGACTTGTTTTTAGGGCACAACAAATTTACACTGTTATACAAATTGTAGAATGACTACATTGTATCAGTGTCATATCTTCAGTGTTGTCCCATGAAAAAATAAAATATAATGCTAAAAAAATGTGAGCAGTGTTGCGATACTGTAGCTGGATTTTCAAGTCTTCATATGTGTGCCTATAAGAACAGTAACATAATCATAAATGCAAAGAAACAGAGATAGATTCTTTAAAATAACCAATATTCACAAACATTCCACAGTAGTTCATAACAGGTAGCAGGGCTGCCTACACAGACTTTTATTTAGACATATATTGTAATGTAAGCAGCACATGTGTTAGCAGCAAATTGCATAAATGTTTATTTAGTTAATGAATTTAAAAAACTAATTAAACATTTAAAAAAATAGGAAACTGCTGCTTTAATAAAAAAAATGGTTTAACTTATCAAAATTCCAGCACTGACACTGTTTATTTCCAGCTGTCAGTGGTCAGCTTGGGAGTGCTATACCCAGTGATAGGCTACAGCGATTATTTGCTATTGCCTGACATCACTGCTCGGAGCCATTTACTTCCAAATAGTGAAGCAATGGCATGTCAATGGCTGCAGCAATCACAGACAGTGTTGGAACCGCAGTAAGTGGCAAAGTGAGTATGTTTTAATTGATTTTATTACATCAACATTATATTAAAGGGGTTGTCGCACCAGGCAGTTTAATAGAGCCACAGCCAGCTTCAGACTCATACCTCGTGGTCAGGCTGTGGGCGGCTCAACAGCTGTGATTGACATATCAGCTCTGCTGTTCCTAGCTGATTCTGCTAGGGTGACATTAGTGCTGGAGGTTTCTAAATAACAGTGAACAAGGCTACAGAGTTCTAAAGGGTAAAGTTTGTGAGTAAGACATGTAAACAAGTAAACAGCAGGGAGTGACATCACCATCCCAACCAGGGTTACTAGAGAATGTTGGAGCAGAGCGTGGTAGTTGGTAACCTAAAGAAGCTTTTATACAAAAGCAAGAGCTAAGATCTGCTGTAACAGAACAGTAATGTTTGGTAATCTTTATTTACAATTGCTTACATTTTTACAACTATTCATAGGTGTATTTAAAAGCAAACAAGAAAACCCTATGGCAGGCAGAAAAATTGTGGAAAACCATCATTTAAATACAAATGAAGGAATAAGTGGGACCTATTCCATAGCATCAGTTCTTTTCATTTACCATTTTAGAACCAATACATTTTAAATTGTATTGGCTGTTAGGAGCTACTGCACTTAATATAATATGTCTAATATAATTTGTGAATATATAATGTAGAAAAAATCAACCTTTTCATTATACAATGATTGTGAATTATTTTCATGAGAGTTTATGCAATCTGTTTTTTTTTAGATATAAAATGATATCACATAGACATTACAGAACTTGTGAAGAGGATGGAACCTGGAGTTATGTTGTTCCTGAGTGTGAAGGTAAATTTAACTTAAAAATTAAAATAAAATTCGATTATGGTAATGATGTACAGAAATGTAACAGGAGTCAGGACCAAACCTTCTCAACTTAGATGGATTTTGTTAATTCAGTAGAGTCTCTCTGTCCTTCAGATGACAGATCTGTCACAGTATCAAAGCTTATATTATAAATGACTTAATAGGACCCATAGAGCCATATCTAGTAAGTTCCCGATATAGGTGGCTGCAGTCAGTCACAATTTTTTAACTTGTGCACTCCGGGATAAAATAACTATTAAAGGGATTTTCTCGCCATGCTGTGGGTATGTTAATACAGTGATTGACATATCATTTCTGCTGTTCATAGCTGATCCTGTTAGAGGGACATTAGTGATGGAGGTTTCTAAGTGGAAGTGAACAAGGTTACAGAGCTCTTAAGGGTTAATGCTTGACAGTAAGTCATGTAAACAAGCTCCCGTTCTTCCAGATAAGAAACATAGCAAGGAGTGACATCACCATCCTGACAACTGCTGCAGCCTGTTAGAGCAGAGAGAGGTGGCTGGTTACTAGGAAAGATTGCATACAAAATCAGGAGATAAGATCTGCTCTTAACTCTGAAGTGAAGCAAAATCAGAACAGCAATGTATTTAGCAATAATCTTAATTTACCATTGCTTATATGTTCAAAGCTAATCAATGAAACAGGAATATCCTTTTAACCTCTTAACACTACAATGTATATATCCATCATGGGTGAAGTTAACTTTGTCCTTAGACCATACCCATGAGATTGATGGCAAGAGTATAGCTGATATACATAACTAAGCTCCTGCCACAACTATCTGGATGCCAGTAGTTTATCTTCGTAGATGCCATAGTCCTGGTCTGCCATCTGAACACCTATACAGCCCTAACACTCTGACAAAACGCAGGGCCTAACAGGATGCTGTTCACCATTATGTTGTCAGGCATAATATAGTGCAACGCAGTAGTTTGCAATGTGTTATACCAGCAATCAAACAATTGTATGTTCCGATCCCGTAATGGCACTAGAAAAGTTTAAAAAAAGGCTTCATAAAAGGTTTTTTTTAAAAAATTAGAAAACAAATGCCAATTTCCTCTTATACTTTCATTTATTATGTGAAAAAATTAAATAGAAAACTTAAAATTTACGACTAAACCTGCAAAAAATACACCCTCATAAGGTTACATCTACAAGAAAAATAAAAAGTATGACTCTAGGAACGCAATGATTGAAAAGGGAAAAAAAAACTCTGTATCCTCAGGGTCCAGAATAGCTGTATCATTAAAGGAGTTAAAACTAATCCTCTAGGGCAGTGTTTCTCAACTCCAGTCCTCAAGACCCACCAACAGGTCAAGTTTTCAGGATTTCCTCAGTGTTGCACAGGTGACATAATTATGGTCAGTGCATTCTGCACAGGTGATATCATTATGGTCAGTGCATTCTGCACAGGTGATATAATTATTGTCAGTGCATTCTGCACAGGTGATATCATTATTGTCAGTGCATTCTGCACAGGTGATATCATTATTGTCAGTGCATTCTGCACAGGTGATATCATTATTGTCAGTGTATTCTGCACAGGTGATATCATTATGGTCAGTGCATTCTGCACAGGTGATATAATTATTGTCAGTGCATTATGCACAGAGGATATCATTATTGTCAGTGCATTCTGTGGGAGATCCTGAAAACATGACCTGTTGGTGGGTCTTGAGGACTGGAGTTGAGAAACACTGCTCTAGGGGCTTTTCTATACTTGAGCACATACTTGTTGTCACATGTTTCAACAAAAGAGCACTGGGATAGGTGTTACATCAGAGCGTAATTACTTTATCCAATAGTTGCAGAGCACCGAGTGATGTGGAGCAGGGATCTAGCAATTTATCTTACCAGCCCTGTTGTTACTTGGTCATTACGTCTGCTATTCTCTCCTGTGCTCAGTTCTTTAGGGCAAATGAACATTGATATTACAGGTTCAGTCTTTCGTGGTTGAGCAGGACATTGATATTTCTAAAACCTGATGTTATTCTCTGCACAAAGACTTAAGCTGGGTTCCCACAACATTAGTGATTACGGTCGAGGTATCCATTGGGGCACCAGGAAAAAGGTGGCCCTATAGAGATTAAATGAGCAAACGTAGTCCTCTGTGGGCTATGATTGTTCTATTTTCTGGTGGTATATGCTTTCTCTACAGGACTCAATAGGGTGGTTTAACACACTATTGAGTCCCTCAGCGCAAATGTTTACCGCTTGGAAATATAGCTAACGGAGCCCAGAGAGGACTACGTTTGCTCTATGAATCTCTATGAGGCCGCCGCTATGTCACACTATCCGCTGAGATACCTTTTTTATAGTATATCAATGGATACCTTGAACATAGTCACTAAAGTAGAGTGAACCCAACCTTAGGTTTTCACTTGTTTATAGATTATGTAACTGGCTTGTAAATATTCTTTGCAAGAAAGTTCACCGTCAATTGTTTTTTCTTTTTCCTGAATTTTGGCAAGAAATGGATTTGAACTGAATAACATGTATTTAATTTCAGTTTCTTAAAATTAACTGTAAGGCAAGGTTCACACGGCTTATTCAAGCCGTAATTGCGAGCCGGATTTCGCTCGCAATTACGGCTAGAATAAGGGGCGGGATGGGGGCGGGGCGGGGGCGCTTGTCGCCGGCCCCATAGACAATGCATTATTTACGGCGCGTCCGCGCCGTAAATAATGTGCATGTCACTTTCTCCCTCCGCGGCGGATTTGCCGAGCGGGGAGGAGCGACGGAATCCATAGTTCTCTACCGTAATGACAGGGACGGATTGGAGCCGTACTGCAGCGCAAATCCGGCGCACAGTACGTCTCCAATCCGCGCACAAATAAGCCGTGTGAACACGGCCTAAGTAGGTAGACAACAATAATGTGTTTGCTCTTTTTTATTTTGTAGCTATTTATTTTTCTTTTCAAAACATTCCCAGGGTGGCCATGTTGTGACAAACAATTTCTTCTTGTATGGTTTATAGAGTTTAGTTTATCTGAGCTGAACAAGTGACAGAGAAATGTATTTGATTCTTACAATCTCTGGAGACTCGAGAGTAGTGGATTTGCAGTGTATTTGTACCATTTCGCTTTATCTTGTCCTGCCGCAGTACATCAGAGCTGCCTATAAATATCCATCACCCTAAGGGTAAGTTCACACGGCTTATTTTGGGACGCATTTCGCCATGTATTGCAAGCGTACTGCGCTCTAATATGGACGGAATGCGCCCCAATCGTTACTGTAATCCACAGTTCTCATAGAGAACTATAGATTACGCCTCCTCTCCCCGCTCGTACAATATGATCGTATTGTACGAGCGGGGAGATAATTGACATGTCATTTATTCGCGCCGCTTTCACGCCGTGAGTAATGCATGTCTATGGGGCCCGCAGTTAAGCGAACATAGCCTAATAATAATGAGATGGTTCTCATCATCCTGTGGTTGTATATCAGACAACATAAGGCCCCAGACAACATAAGGCATCAGACTATTATAACTGCTCTAGTGGGTAGTATAAAAAGCAGAATAAGTCTAGAATAAGACTTATTAGAATAAGAAAATTCACCAAGGAAATTCCAGCGGACCAAAGGTACTTCACGAACTTTTTATTTCATTTCATTCTTCCACAATATAGCGTAAAACCGCCGACGCGTTTCGGGACCCTCAGGACCCTTTTTCACGGCATGTTAGAATTTACATGCCGTGAAAAAGGGTCCTGAGGGTCCCGAAACGCGTCGGCGGTTTTACGCTATCTTGTGGAAGAATGAAATGAAATAAAAGTTCGTGAAGTACCTTTGGTCCGCTGGAATTTCCTTGGCGAATTTTTTTGATTTGAAGTAAGGAGCGAGACTGGCAGCTCTCCGAGCGGAAAGAGGGCAACACGAGCAAGCAGTAGCAGCAGCTGAATACAAAGAAACAGCTAAGGAGAAGCAAGCCCAGACAAAAACACTCACGGTGAAGGGGTAAGCGGCAGTCTTAATTTTTTGTTTGGATTATTAGAATAAGTCTAATAAAAATATCACTATCATCAAATATTTAAAAAATATATAATAAAAACCTGATTTAAATTATGCATAATTTTCTAATAATACATTTCCTTTAATTTAAAATGATTGATGTCTCGTTTTCAGTTGTGGCGTGTCCCTATCCTGTACCGATTCTCAATGGTAAATTTTTCCCACAAAAGGACGAATATAACTACTTGGATGCCATTCACTATCAATGCAACACACCCATTTCTGCCTTACATGGTGAAGCCTTTTCTTCCTGCACAGAAAATGGAACATGGAGTTCTAACCCTCCAAAATGCATAGGTAAAATGAGGGAGAGAGAGAGAGAGAAAGAGGAGAGAAAGAGAGAGAGAGAGAATTTTTATCATAGGTACACTTCAACTGTGAGAGACGGACTCTAAAAAACATCCAGCAAATCACATGGTATGATTTTTAAATAATTAACTTGCATCTTATTGCATGAAATAAATATTTTATCGCCTACCAACCAGCAAGAATTCTGGCTCTCACAGACCTGTTAGTTTTTCTTTAAGAAGCCCTCCTACTCTGTACTCATTACCAGTATAAAAGACACCTGTCCACTCAATCAATCACACTTTAACATCTCAACCAAGGCCAAGATCAAAGAGCTGTCTAAGGACACCAGAGACAAAAACATAGACCTGCAGTAGCTTCGGATGGGCTACAGGATAATAGGCAAGCAGATTGATAAGAAGACAGCACTTATTGCCGCAGTTATTAGAATCTTCACAAGGTCTTTTGCTTTTGTTCTTGGGTTGATATGCACATGTCAGTCTAAAGTGGTATGATGGCTGGACATTCCTATCTTGTTTGTACTTGCATATAATTGTTTGTAAAGATGAACGAGGCACCTTCGTGTGCACCCAATTGCACCCAGGGATGATCCAGACTTGTTCAAGTCACAATTCTCTTCCTGATATCTTGGCTGATTTCTTTAAACTCTCCAATGATGTTACACACAGAAGCAGTGTTTTTCTGGTGTAAAATTAAAATACATCCACAGGTGTGTCTCTAACTCAGATGTTGCCAATAAACAGAAGCTTCCAAAGACATGACATCATAATATAGGCTGTCCCAAATTCTTTAAAGGCATATTAATCCTAGTGTATGTAAACTTTTGACATTGCAGAAAGTAATAGAAATGGCGATTAAAATTCTCTCTCTCTCATTATTCTGGCATTTGGCAAATATAAACAATTTTTGTAATTTTAATTGACCTGAGAAAAACATGCATATGTGTCTAATATATATATAAATAGATAGAAAATATACACATAAATACATGTTTTTTTATATTATTGTGTATATATATTTATGTTGAGATATATACACAATAATATATAAAAATATATATATGTATATATATATATATATATATATACACACATATATATATATATATATATATATACATGCAAAGTGGATTACATATATGTGTATGTGTGTGTGCATTATATACATATATACACATGTTATATATAAATGTATATATATATATACACACACTTATTGTTGATTTTATATATATATATATATATATATATATATATATATATATATGTAATACTATATATATATATATATATATATATATATATATATATATATACACACACACATGTGACAATCTGTGAAAACAATATTTAAAATATTTCTATATGAATTTTTAGCAGAAGCTGATGTGTGTGTGTACTTAAGAAATAACTATACTGCTTAAAATTATATGATCTGTATTTACAACTTTTTTACGTTTTCTTCCTCTGCTTGCTCCAACTGTAATTGTCGGTTTTTGCTAAATTACGGTAAACTCCAAAAAGAGCAGACTCTACCTGCTATGATGTTTCCCACATTCAGGAGCACCTCACAATGTTGTGCATACAGGCATACCAAAATGTTTAGGATATTATGCACCATTGCTGTTAACCAAGCTCTGGTGTGAGTCGTTCTAATACAGATGGTCTCTTCAGCTCGAATCTCTATGTGTACATTTACTCTTCAGATAGTATCTCTTAAACTCAGTTCTGTTTCATTCAGTCTCTTAGAAAGAATTTTTGTATCTTATTTAGAGTGCAGAGCATCTGAACAGTTGCAGACACCATGATCGGTACAGAGGAGATAGGCATATAATAAATGAAAAAAGACATTTATCTCTAACATGCTGTGGGCTGGTAGACTGGCCCCACTGTCTGGGAGCCATCATCAGATGTATGATTGATGATTCTGGTTTGTTACATTGCATTCTGCTGTTCTGCAGTTTTGACACAAGTTAAAGGCTATGGTCAGATTTTCAATGGTTTCAAAATACCAAAATTGCCGAAAATCCAACCGTTTTGCAAGTCCATATACTTTAATACACAGGTCATTTTTTTCTGCTTGTTTCTGGCGCCAGCAGATTTAGGAACTTGTTGCTAAATCCACCGTCATTTTGCCAGCGTTTTCACATACATTCAATTGTACGGGCCATCGGCAAAAAAAACTAAAATCGACCGCGTTTTTTGTGAAAATATTGACAAAAATTGCGGCCGTGCATCGGACAAAAAGCCATCGACAATTTACGATGGTTTTTGTCCTATGTTGTGTGGCCCTAGCCAAAGAGTTAAGTGCCCCTGTGATATAGAAAAGAGTCAAGTGTTTACTTAAAACAAGTAATTATACAGCAGCTACAGGATGAACACACTCTACAGCCAGTTATGTAAAGATCTGTACTGCTGTCCAATCAAAGTAGCTGTGAGGGAAGGGGTTGTAACCATAGTTACAGTTAAATAAAAACTGCCAGTCTGTTTGCTGCTTGGCCTGTGAGGGAGTCAGAGTGTCAGAGAGAGAAGATCAGCAAAGCTGCAACAGAAGAAAAAGAAAAAGTGTTATTAAGAAAAAAAGTGAAACACAAACACGAAAAATAAAATAAAAACATGTACGCCCATTCCCCCTTTACAAATGTCAATTGCCCCAAAAAAGTTCAAAAATAAAGTACACATATTTGGTATTAACGCGTGCACCCTATAAGTATGTCACGTTAAATAACCTCTACGGTGTACGCCGTTGAAAAAAAAAAAAAACAATCAAAGAATTGTGATTTTTGTTCATCCCACATCACATAAAATGGAGTAATTGCCATCAAAAACTCATATAAACGCCAAAGTGGTACCAATTATTATTATTAAAAGTTATGGCTATCAGAAGACAGCGATGCATAAATATTCTTTTACACAATAAAAAACCTTTTTTTTTCTTTTTTTTTTTTTTTTTAACATTTCAACATAAAAAAACTATATAAGCTGGGTATCGCCGTAATCATATCGACCCACAGAGTAAAACTAACATGTCGTGTGTACTGCACGGTGAGAACTGTTAAAATAAAAATAAAAAAACAATACTAGCATTGCAGTATTTTCTTCACCTGCCTTCCAAATAACGGATTTACAACCGATCAAAAAGCCATGTCCTCTCAAAAATGATACCAATAAAAATGTTAACTCATCCTGCAAAAAAACAAGCCCCTACACATCTCTTTACACAGAAAAATAAAAAAAAGTTTTGGCTCTCAGACTATGGCGATACAAAAACAGGTTTTCATTTTTGAATAAAAGTGTTTTTATTGTGTAAAAGCAGTAAAACATAAAAACAATATACAAATTGGGTATCGCTGTAATCGTTTCGACCTGCTGAGTGAAGCTAGCATTTCATTTATACCACACATTGACCACTGTAAAAAATAAAAATAACAAACACTACCAGGATAAGGATGTATTTTGTTCAAAAAGCCTCATAAAAACAAATAAAAAGTGATCAAAGCGTCATATGGACCCCATTATGGTACCAATAAAAACATCAACTCATCCCACAAAAAAAAAGCCCATAATCAGATCCGTATATAGAAAAATAAAAAAAGTTACGGCTGTCAGAATAGGACAACATAAAAACGCAATTTTTTATAGACATATTGTTTAAAAGTAATAAAACAACTATATAAAATTTATATTGTTGCATTGTACCGACCCACATCATATGCTATCCTGTCATTTACACTACACAGTGAACGCTGTAAAATTGAAACCCACAAAACAATGGCGGAACTCGTTTTTTTCCCCCATTTTCATCGCCCAATGCTTAAAACACAAAAAAACTATAGAACACCTGTAAATTGTAAAAAAAAAAATAACGTATTTTTGCCATGTTTGTGGGTGTTTTGCTTTTACGGCGTTCAATCTTCGGTAAATATAATGTGTTATCTGTATTCTACAGGTTGATACACATCCGGCAATACCAATCATGTAGGGTTTCAGTTATGTTTTGGTACCGTAAAAAAATTCCAAACATTTTCTATTTTTGAAATTTGCACCGCGGTACTATTTTGTGCGACCAATAATTTTTTTGTACTAACACCTATGAACGTCAGTAAGGGGCATTTTTTGTGGGCTGAATTGTACTTTTTATTGCTAGCAGTTTGGAATGCATGCAACTTTTTTGATCACTCATTCCATTTTTAAGTGACGTAAAATGACCAAAAAACGGAATTTTGGCGTTTGGAATTTTTCTTCTTCTACGGCAGGGGTGTCAAACTGCGGCCCTCCAGCTGTTGGGAAACTACAACTCCCATCATGCCCAGTGTTATAGATTATACAAATGTATGATGGGAGTTGTAGTTTCCCAACAGCTGGAGGGCCGCAGTTTGACACCTGTGTTCTATGGTGTTCAGTGTATGGGATAAATTATGTTATATTTTTATAGATCGGACTTTTTCGGACGTGGCAATATCAAATATGTGTAACTTTTTTTATTATTTTATTGTTTTTAATTTGTAAAATGGGAAAAGGGAGGTGATTTGAACTTTGAATACTTTTTTTTTGTACTTTAAAACTTTATTTCTTTTTTTTTTTTTTACTTTAACATTGAGTCCCCTCATTAGACTGTACAAAGGATGGCGGTTTTCCCACTTCCTGCCTGTGGCCGGAAGTGGGGCAAACGAGGACATGGCAGCGGTGGGAGCCTTCACATGTCCAGGCATCGGATCGCCGCAGCTATGCTGCGGGGATGCCGATCGCCGGGAAGAACGGTGTGCGGCACCGCTCTTCATTCATTTAGACGCCGCAGCCATGTAATGGCCGCGCGTTAGCAGCTATCAGCCGCTAACACTTGGCGGCTGTGCGGGGGGGTCGTGGAGCAATCCCCCTGCAAAGCCCCTTATGGACCCTGGAACGTACTCATAAGTACAGGGTCTTTAAGGGGTTAAGGGGTGTAGTTTCTTAGATGGAGTCATTTATGGGGGTAAATAACATGCAGGCTCCTTAAAGCCACATCAGAACTGGACTGGTCCCTAAAAAAATGTATATTGCAAATTTTCTTGAAAATGTGAAAAATTATAATGTCGTAAAAAAATAAAGACATTTAAAAAATGATCCTACAGTGGACAAATGGTAGATGCTAGTTTTAAACTATTTTGAGTGGAATAGCTATCTGTCTTACATGCAGAAATTTTTGGAGTTTAAAAATGGTAAATTTTTCAAAACTTTCACTATATTTTTTATATTTTTCACAAATAAACAAAAGAAAAATTCCTAAAACAATAATCTTTAATAGATATGCATTAAAATAATTATCCTTTATATATAAAATATATTACCAGTTGCTAGAGTGTGTTCGGTGCATTTTTTTAGCTAAATGGGAAAAGGAGCTGCATGAGAGCTCTATACGTTTGATGCAGTTATTATTAGAGGAAGAAAACTCCACTTTAGAAATGTCAAACAAAAAACTGCAGGAAAAAATTGATCAAACTCTCAAATTTAAAACCGACCCCGATTTTGGTATGCGTGAACAAATACTTCAGAGCAATATTGAAAAATATCAAAGTGCTCTGAAGAATAGAAAACACAAACAATATATAAAAGACCGACAGGAATTCAAAGATAAAAAGGCCTATTCCTTTTTGTATGATAGAACTAAAGATACAAGGGGGGACGATAATATTTCTTCTTCAGATATTGAGTCTTCAGATACTGATATCCAGGTAGTACAAAAATCAAGGAGAGGAAGACCAAAAGGGAGAGGAAGATGGAATACATCCACACGAGGTTATTATGGTGCTCCATCCTCCTCTGGTGCGTCTTTTTTTTAGAGGAACAGAGTGGAATGTCCCTGAGAGAGCAGAGACAAAAGAAATAAATGACTCCTGTCAGATTATCAATCTTTTAAATAGATCACTTACAGAGTTGGAAATTTCGGTGTTGGCAAAAGGTCTCAATTTTCTTCCATCTGTTAGGTTTAGTCCTTTTGATTGGGTAAAGGATATTCATCTTTTTGTTAGACGTCTCAAGTGGCATAAATTCTTTAGAAATCGGGACTCCTTAGAGGCAAGAGCATTGGGTGTTGATTTCTCGGATTTGCCTGACATTAGATTACTTGCAAGTTTATCTGACATGGAGACGGGACATACACAGCTGAGACCTAAGAGTGAACATATGCCTCCAGCTATACATAGCCCAGAGATTGACAGGTTTTTAAAACTTGTCAGTCAGGACTTGGAGAAATTGAGTGTGGGTACATCTAAACATAATCTTACATATCCGCAACTTAAGGCACTTAGAGATCTGGAAAATGATGACAGCATTATCTGTAAGCCATCGGATAAGGGCGGGAATCTAGTAGTATTGGATCATTCTACGTATATCAGCATATGTAGCGATATTTTGAAGGACCGCTCATGCTATTCTATTCTCACATGTGATCCTACACCTTCCTTCGGTCAGGAGCTAGAAGAAATTTTGATACAGGCCCTTGACAGAGGGTTGATCTCCGCTAATGAGAATAAATTTATGATACCTAAACATCCGGTTATCCCTTGTTTTTATGCCCTACTTAAGATACATAAGGGTATGACTCCATTAAAAGGACGCCCAATAGTGTCAGGTGTGGATTCCTTGTCTCAGAATGTCAGCATTTTTTTATTGATAACATCCTGAAAGAATTTGGTGTATGCTTTGCCGTCATTCATCAAGGAAACTCCGGGATTTGTTGAGAAGATTGGACGGACTGACAGTTGAGGGACACATAAGCTCGCCTCCATTGATGTAGAGGCTCTCTTTTGCAGCATCCCGCATGATTGTGGGGTTTGCGTGCTGTAGAGTATTTCCTCTCTATTAGGGGTTATACATCTTAGAGAGCATAATCAACTTGTCCTACAGCTGCTTCGTTTCGTCCTTGAACACAATTTTTTCATTTTTAATGGTAAGATCTTCCACCGGCTCAGGGGTACTGCCATGGGGAGCCCGTGTGGTGAAGGTAAGCAGGTTGTGGTCAGATATAGGGTGTGGAGAGTTAGAGATGTCAGATAGGGGGCAGAGGCGGGTGAAGATGAGGTCCAGTGTGTGTCCATCTTTGTGAGTGGCTCCTGAGGTCCATTGGAGGTTGAACGAGGAGCAGAGTGAAAGGAGTTTGTTGGAAGCAGAGTGGGGGGTGTCGATTGGGATGTTGAAGTCTCCCATGATGATAGTGGGGATGTCGGGGGAAAGAAAGTGGAGAAACCAGGCGGCAAAGTGGTCAAGAAAGGCAGTGGCAGGGCCTGGTGGTCGGTAGACAACAGCCATTGGAGGTCGGAGGGAGCGTAGATGTGGACAGAGTGCACTTCAAAGGGGAAGAGTGTGAGGGCAGAGGTGGTGGGGGGGACAAAGGAAGCAGGTGTCAGACAGGAGGAGGGCCGACGCCTCCAACCATGCTTGTTACCAGGGCGAGCGTGTGGGTAAGTTGGAGGCCGCTAAAAGAGAGTGCGGCAGGGGAGACTGTGTCAGAGGGGGTCAGCCAGGTTTCAGTCAGCCCAAGGCCGAGTAGGTTGCGTGAGATGAACAAGTCATGTATGTATGAGAGTTTATTACATACAGACCGCGCATTCCAGACCGCTCCACGGAGAGGGGGGGGGGGCAGCACGGGTCCGATGGATGTGTATCTGGTTAAAGGGGAAATTAGCGGAATTAGTAGTGGTGAGTCTGTTCGAGGAGGCAGAGACTATGGTGGGAATGTGCTGGGGGGGCCCTGGGTTGGGGGATATGTCCCCGGAGCAGTGAGAGGGTGAGTAGGGGTCGGGCAGTGGGAAATAGACTTTTAGTTTGGCAGGGTTTTTTGGTGCGGAGGGCATTAACATGAGGAAGAGGTTGGTGGCGGGCAGACAGGTGTGAGGGTAGAATGCAGGGGGAGATGTGGGAGTTCATTGTCCAGCGAGGGAGTTGGGGATAAGCAGTAAGTGTGAGGAGAGTGGAGATAGCGATGATGAGGGAAAAGAAGAGCATAGTGTTAGATCACAGTTGGACAGTTAGATGTCTGGCTGGGACAGGTGATGGAGGCGCTCTCTAGCTGGGACAGTTGATGGAGGCGCTCTCTAGCTGGACAGTTGATGGAGGCACTCTCTGGCTGGGACAGGTGATGGGGGCAGTCTCTGGCTGGGACAGGTGATGGGGGCAGTCTCTGGCTGGGACAGGTTAGTGGGGCAGTCTCTGGCTGGGACAGGTGATGGGGGCAGTCTCTGGCTGGGACAGGTGATGGAGGCATGTCTCTGGCTGGGAAGGTGATGGGGCGCTCTCTGGCTGGGACAGTGATGGAGGCACTTTCTGGCTGGGGACAGATGATGGAGGCGCTCTCTTGCTGGGAGAGTTGATGGAGGCGCTCTCTGGCTGGGACAAGATAAATGGAGGCGCTCTCTGGCTGGGACAGATGATGGAGGCGCTCTCTGGCTGGGACGGTTGATGGAGGCGCTCTCTGGCTGGGACGGTTGATGGAGGCGCTCTCTGGCTGGGACGGTTGATGGAGGCGCTCTCTGGCTGGGACGGTTGATGGAGGCGCTCTCTGGCGGGACGGTTGATGGAGGCGCTCTCTGGCTGGGACGGTTGATGGAGGCGCTCACTGGCTGGTACGGTTGATGGAGGCGCTCTCTGGCGGGACGGTTGATGGAGGCGCTCTCTGGCTGGGACGGTTGATGGAGGCGCTCTCTGGCTGGGACGGTTGATGGAGGCGCTCTCTGGCTGGGACGGTTGATGGAGGCGCTCTCTGGCTGGGACGGTTGATGGAGGCGTTCTCTGGCTGGGACGGTTGATGGAGGCGCTCCCGGGCTGGGACGGTTGATGGAGGCGCTCACTGGTGGGACGGTTGATGGGGCGCTCTCTTGGCTGGGGACAGTTGATGGAGGCGCTCTCTGGTGGGACAGTTTGATGGAGGCGCTCTCTGGCTGGGACTGTTGATGGAGGCGCTCTCTGGCTGGGACGGTTGATGGAGGCGCTCTCTGGCTGGGACGGTTGATGGAGGCACTCAAGGTGAGTAAAATTATATATTTTTTTTTTAACCTGCAACTGTATTGGAACAGATGTATGAGACAGAGTCTGCCTGGAATGCAGAGTCTGCTGTGGAGTGGAGTGTCTGTCTTGTTTCAGGGGACTTGCTGCGGCGGGAGGAAATTGCAGGCTTTATGATTAGAGACCATGCAAATATGTTAAACAGGGTGGCGAGTATAGGAGTTACCCGCCCGACCATGCTTGCTGGGAGTCCCAGACTGAAATGCCCGGGTGTTTCTGCCAGCAGACAAGCACGTCAGAGCTTAAGAAGGCGCAAGCGCTTGAGGGATCGCAGTGTCAGGCAGCTGCTCAGAGCTCCATGTTGGTAGGACAGCGTGTGAAGCTGTAGCAAGGAGGCAAGACTGTGATGGGACCAATAGCTTCAGTCAGTTTTCCCAACTTTTCCCAGGTCAGAGTGTTAGGCTGGCCAGGTGCTAAAAAAGGCAAGGATTTTGGCAGTCCACAAGCCTTAGCCCAGGGACCAAGGATAGCAAGTGAGCTCCTGGAAAGTCTGTGTACAGTGCTGCAGGCACCAGAGGGGGGAGTGCCCAAAGATGGAGTGTTACCTTGCTGGCTGCACTTGACTGGTAGGCCGCAGATACAGAGCAGATGGATCTTTAGTTCTGTTCTGTGTAGTCGGTCACCGGAGGGCTCAAAACGTTCCTCAGGAGTTCAGGCAACAGATTCTGGAACCCAGCAGGGTGGATGGCAGGGTTATGGAGGTTTAATTGAGCAGAGATGAGGAGTATTCAGCAGAGCTCACAGCAGAAGCAACTGCCGGGTGGGTGGGGCTATGGACCATATCTTGGGGAAACGCGTCGGGACTTATGTCTGTGTTCTTTATATATGTTACTGTATAATTAAGTTAGGGTGAGTCGCCGAGAGGTGGGGTCGCCCTTTTCGGGGAGAGTGATCTATCTGGATAAGACTAGTATAGTGATAGCGATAGTGCTTTTTCTATTATATGGTATATACTGGTCCAATGGGGCAACGGAGTCTACGGTGACAAGGTCTTCAGAACCGTGAGTTTTTGACCACATTTTCCTCCCTCTTATAGGGGCATTCTCCCTGCTAATAGGTATTTGGTAACAATGTCTTTTTTGTTGTGTTAGCTAAACATTGTCCAATTGATTTTGTATTTATGTACTGATATAACAACCGGTACTTTATACATATTACAGTTAATAATTGGATAGTGGCTTATGTGTGGAGGCCATTTTTATATATAAAGGATTAATTATTTTAATGCATATCTATTAAAGATTATTGTTTTAGGAATTTTTCTTTTGATCTGTGAGACGGTTTTCTATATTCCTATTATTATCTCTTTTTTCTGTGAGTTTTTCACAAATAAACAAGGATTCTTTGTACCAAAATTTCTTACTAACTTAAAGCACAATGTGTCATGAGAAAGCAAACAAACCATCTCTGAATCACATGGATAGGTAAAAGTGTCAAAAAGTTATTGTCACATAAAGTGACACATGCCAGATTTCCAAAATTGGGCTCTGTCAGAGAGGCCAAATCTGGGTGCGGCAGCAAGGGGTTAATTGGTTAATAGTACTCTTGGAATAGCGGGTACTTTTGAAGGTTTGAAAACCACATCATCCGATGAGTTTATTTTACTAAAGTATATGCTTATTACATGTTGATTTGGAGACTTTTTTGGCATTTGGTTTTAAAGGACATTTGAAGTCAGAAAGAGCCTAATTCATGCCTAGTGGTTTTAGATGTGGATCAGCATTAAAAAGCACGGGAATACATATACAAATGGTTTGGGTGCATATTGCATGAGGATACTAGCCATTCCATTGACAACAATAGTAATTTCCATGCGTTTCCCATGTTGAATAGAACTAAAGAATGAGCATGTTCAGGGCCGTATTTCCCACTAGGCACCCGTGGGCACGTGCCTAGGGGGCGGCATGGCAGCAGGAGGTTTTTTTCTGTTTTTTTTCCAAACTGCTTTCCTCCGGGCACCACCCCCCCCCCCCCCCCCCGCCCCAGTGGTCAGAGCGGAGCGGTGCGCGGGGGGGGGGAGGGGTCGGAGGTTGCGGCCGCTAGTGACTATCATTGGTGGCAGTGGCGTTCGTCGCGATTCACTGTTGTTTTTTCTTTTTTTCGGCATAGCGGTAGCGGACAATGGAGCGCCGGTAGGGACATACTGCTTCTCCCTTCTGGCACTCCGTTGTAATGACAAACAGCATCAGCAAGTTGCGCTGATGCTGTCTGACCCTTCTGTGGTGCGGTGCGCTGCTAGGAAAGGAGGGGGGCAGCGCTGCACCTCCTCCTCTCCCTAACAGCCCGCACCCGCCACTGAAGAGCGGAAGCTGCTGGCCGGGAAGAGAGAGAGGAGCAGCACGCCCATCCCAATCCTCAGCAGCGCACGGACGGCGCCGAAGAGCAGGAGACTGAGGCCTCCCACTCTGCAGGACAGGTAAGTGAATTGGAGGGCAGGGGGGGAAATTGTGGTGGGGGGGTGTATTAGTAATGGTGAGGGGGAGGGCATGGGGGAAAGGGGAGAGGGGGTATGGTGAGGGGGCCCGCCCTGCTACCTAACATCTAAAGGGGGCCCTCCTATCTAACATCTAAAGGGGGCTCGGCTACCTAACCTCTAATGGGGGCCGGGCTACCTAACCTCTAAAGGGGGCTCGGCTACCTAACCTCTAAACTGGGCCCGGCTACCTAACCTCTAAAGGGGGTCCTGCTACCTAACCCCTAAAGGGGGCCCGGCTAACGAACATCTAAAGGGGGTCCTGGCTACAAAACATCTAAAGGGGGGCCCTGACTACCTAACATCTAAAGGGGGCCCTGGCTACCTAACATCTAAAGGGGGCTCTGGCTACCTAACATCTAAAGGGGACACTGGCTACCTAACATCTAATGGGGGCTCTGGCTACCTAAAATCTAAAGGGGGCCCTGACTACCTAACATCTAAAGGGGGCACTGTCTACCTAACATCTAAAGGAGGCCCTGGCTACATAACATCCAAAGGAGGCCCTGGCTACATAACATCTAAAGGGGGCCCTGACTACCTAACATCTAAAGGGGGCCCTGGCTACCTAACATCTCAAGGAGGCCCTGGCTACCTAACATCTGAAGGGGGCCCTGGCTACCTAACATCTAAAGGGGGCCCGGCTACCTAATATCTGAAGGGGGCCCTGACTACCTAACATCTAAAGGGGGGCCCTGCTACCTAACATCTAAAGGAGGCCCTGGCTACATAACATCTAAAGGGGGGCCTGGCTACCCTTCAATTAGCTTTCTTCTAGAGTCGTTACATGGTTGTAGTGGGCGTGGCTTTTGTAAAGGGGTGTGGCATGATGTGAAACTGGCGTGGTAATGGGGATGTATTCGGGTTTAGTGCCTAGGGCAGCATGACCTATAAATACAGCCCTGACTACACCGCGTATTTTCTATTGAGGTCAATGGAAATCCTTTTCTTTCAGTTTTTAATGAGGCTTTCTGGGCAGAATCCACATGAAATTCTTCTAGAAATTCTCACCATGTAGACAGAACCTTAAAGGGAACCTGTCAAATAGGTTATGCCTTCCTTGCTGAGGGCAGTACAAGCTAGTGACAGACCTGCTGTTTCCAGTGCTGTGTCCTTTATTCTATAAGATGCTGTAGTTTTAGAGCATGTAATGCTCAAATCTTATTCATGACCAGGTGTTAGCCCCGCCCACCAAAGGCTAGCCCCGCCCACTTGGCAGTTATTCGAGTGTTTCTACCTATTCAAAGTAATAGGTTTATCAGTTGAGGTGGGCGGAGCTAGCCTCAGGTGGGCTGGGTATGAAAAAACGGACTCTTTCTATGACTCTTTTCTGGCTGAAAACTGCAGATTTCAGTATTAAATACTCAAAAACTACTGCACCTTACAGAATAAGGGCCACAGCGCTGGAAACAGCCTGTCTGGCACTAGCTTGTGCTGCAAGGGGGAATAACCTATATGACATGTTCTCTTTAAGAGTTTTTTGGGGCAGAGTGCATGTGTAATTTTCATTGAAAATAAATGTTTAATATGCTTACAAACTACATCCCATTGATTTCAATGGGAAATATACACTCACCGGCCACTTTATTAGGTACACCATGCTAGTTACGGGTTGGACCCCCTTTTGCCTTCAGAACTGCCTCAATTCTTCGTGGCATAGATTCAACAAGGTGTTGCAACGATGCTCAATTGGTACCAAGGGGCCCAAAGAGTGCCAAGAAAATATTCCCCACACCATGACACCACCACCACCAGCCTGAACCGTTGATACAAGGCAGGATGGATCCATGCTTTCATGTTGTTGACGCCAAATTCTGACCCTACCATCCGAATGTCGCAGCAGAAATCGAGACTCATCAGACCAGGCAACGTTTTTCCAATCTTCTACTGTCCTATTTCGATGAGCTTGGGCAAATTGGAGCCTCAGTTTCCTGTTCTTAGCTGAAAGCAGTGGCACCCGGTGTGGTCTTCTGCTGCTGTAGCCCATCTGCCTCAAAGTTCGCCGTACTGTGCGTTCAGAGATGCTCTTCTGCCTACCTTGGTTGTAACGGGTGGCTATTTGAGTCACTGTTGCCTTTCAGCTCGAACCAGTCTGCCCATTCTCCTTTGACCTCTGGCATCAACAAGGCATTTCCGCCCACAGGACTGCCGCTCACTGGATGTTTTTGTTTTTTCGGACCATTCTCTGTAAACCCTAGAGATGGTTGTGCGTGAAAATCCCAGGAGATCAGCAGTTTTTGAAATACTCAGACCAGCCCTTCTGGCACCAACAACCATGCCACGTTCAAAGGCACTCAAATCACCTTTCTTCCCCATACTGATGCTCGGTTTGAACTGCAGGAGATTGTCTTGACCATGTCTACATGCCTAAATGCACTGAGTTGCCTCCATGTGATTGGCTGATTAGAAATTAAGTGTTAACGAGCAGTTGGACAGGTGTACCTAATAAAGTGGCCGGTGAGTGTACGTCCTAGTTCACATGGTGCGTGTGTTTATGCTGTTGATTTGTACTACATTTCTATATACACGTGAAAAAAAAAGTAGTCAATGATTAGATAAATATTCCATCAAAGAATAGATGCAAAACTAAAAGTGCTTCAAAGATATAGGCAAAATCAGCTTCAAAATACACATGTATTTTCAGCTTCCTTTTTGCACTGTGGGAAGAAAGTATCATTTCACCTGAAGGGAAAAAGCTAAATGTCTATATTTAGGAATTGTATACAGATTTACTGTAAAACACCCTTCGGCCTCGTTCACACGGCTTATTTCAGAACGTATTTACATCGGATTGCCGATTGTAAATACGTTCTGAAATCAGTTGAAAATCAGTTGCAAATAAGTGTCACTAAGTGTGGCACGTATTTGTAACTGATTTCCCGACGGATTCACCATCTCCAATCATTGTAGGTGGTGAATCCGTCCGCAAATAATTAACATGCACATTGTTTTTCCGTCCGGATTGCCGTCGTCAATCCGCGGCGGCAATCCGGCACGGAAATACACGTCGTGTGAATGACGAGCCGTATTTTCTATTGAAATCAGTCAGAAATAAGTAACAGCCTATTTTCTATTGATTTGCCGACGGATTGACGATCGTCAATCCGTCGGCAAATACGCGGCGAAATAAGCCGTGTGAACGAGGCCTTCTTGTAATAATATTGTAACAGTATAAGTGAAGTGAATAATACAGCTGAGGATCAGCAACAATGTTAATCCTGGGTTTTTCTACATAGTAGAAAAACTAAGAACTCCTTTAAAGAGCAACCAGTATTCAACAAAGGGGAAGTAAAGTTCTAATAATATAAGTGCTGTACCCAGAATTATCTATCTTTAATATACTAGCACCAACCATTAATAGGTACATACAATAAGAAGTGTATCTGCCCAACTTTGGGGATTTGTCATTATACATTAATTGTATGCCAACACCCATTGCTACTGAGCTTTATAATACGCATCTGCATGTTTTTATTTTGTTTACTTAGACACCTATATAAAAGTAGAACTTCAGAGCTATACAATATTCAGATATAGCTCACCAATCTAATAATGAGTATTTTGTTATAGATGTTGACTGCCCTTCTCCTGAGGTCCCTGCTGCAAGAAAAGTAACAGGATTTACTGGCCCATATTCATTGAACTCTGTAGTTAGATTTGAATGTTTGGAAGGCTTCATTATGAAGGGCCAAAGTTATGTGAAATGTAATGTTCACAGCCGTTGGGAGCCCTCGTTGCCTACATGTGAGAGTAAGTATTGACTTTATACAATGGTAAGTATACGAGGTATGCCTTGTAGTTACAGTATAGCATGTGCCACATTGCTCAACTCCGTTTATTGAGGACTGCTATAAAAATCATTCGTGGTGGAAATCTGTTCAATGCCCCTCTCCCTCCTTCTCTGGCATTTGTATTTGTTTTACAGGTGATGGAAACAACGTGCCCGAAAGTGGCATATTTTCAATTATATGTCAGACCAATCATTTTTCTTCCAGGTGGCGACATAAAATTAGGACAGGGCAATGTGAATTTTCTCCACCACCCAACTGATGATTGCGGGCTACAGTGTACTCTATACCAGAGGTTCCCAACCCTAGTCCTCAAGGCACACCAACAGGTCATGTTTTCTGGCTTTCCTTAGCATTGCAAAAGGTTTATATCAAATTTTTGTCAGTGCTTTCTGCACAGGTGATATCTTTATGGTCAGTGCTTTCTGTGGGAGATCCTGAAAACATGACCTGTTGGTGTGCCTTGAGGACTGGAGTTGGGGAACACTGCTCTATACCATGAGCTGTGAAGTGCCCCTCTATTGGCCCACAAATTTAAGTGCTGTAGCATGTCATCAACAACATGAAGGCAGTGTTTCAGTTACAAACTGACACAGGATATGCATACCTGCTAAATACTCATTGAAAAATTAGAGAAAATAACATAGCTTTCACTTCTGTATCACTGGCAAAATTTTAATGACCAAGTCGGTTTGGGCTTTAGGGTATGTTCACACGGCATCTTGCGTCCGTATGAACATCCGCTTTTCTAATACGTCTCTGGGTCCATCAGAATGGACCCAGAGACGCATCTAACAATTAGCAGTGAGTTCATCACTACCGGCAATGACAGACACGCAGCGGCGTTCACATGAGAGATCGCCGCTGCGTGTTTACATCCCGCCTGTCGGTTCTATCTTTCAGATGCGATCCATGAATTGCTTGTCATTTCTTTGATCGCATCCGCAAGACAGACCCGACAGGCGCGATGCAAACACGCAGCGGCGATCTCTCATGTGAACACCACTGCGTGTCTGTCATTGCCGGCAGTGATAAAGTCACTGCTAATTGTTAGATGCGTCTCTGGGTCCATTCTGATGGACCCAAGAAGAGCATCTGAAAAGCAAATGTTCATACAAAGGCAAGACGCCGTGTGAACATACCGGTAGAGTGGTTGTCAACTTTTTATTGCTTTTATTTATTATGTATAAAATAGGAAATCATTACATTTCCTCATATATGTGTTTTAAAAATTCTACTCCTTCTTTAGTAGGGTCCTATCTAGAAAAAAAAAAATTATACAGCCCACATTCCAGTCCATAGTAATGGATATTATGGACTTAACGGCACAGACTAAACATGGATTTGGATGTCGGGTTTTTTTTTTTTTTGGGGTGTGCATATTAAACAAAAGTCAGTAATTTTTTGTCTATTTTTATGCTTTTAAAGTTTTACATCAACCCTTCTGCAGAGGTTTTTATTTACAATGTGTAAGCTTTTCCTTTCTAACTAATGCAGGGTGTCAATGATAATGAACAGCCACGGGGTATGGCACAACCTTCGCTCCTGAGCCCTTACTGACCGCATGAATACAGTTGCGTCATGCTTTGAAAAAGGGTTAAATAAAAAGTTAACACTTTAAGTCCTTGTAGACATGGCAATAGTTAATATGTCGATTTGTTTTATTCTTATGGCCATATTATAATTTATATTATGATTTTTTCTATTACATTATTTTCTGCATGTTTTATTAGGGTATTGCTGTTTAACTTCTTTATACATTATCATATGTGCTAAGACATTTTTTTGCTGGGGCAACACTAACACCACCTTTAATTAAAGGACAAACCTGGATTTCTTTTTAGACATTTTCCCCATAAACATGTATCCTGCTATAGGTCCACTCTGAAATAGTTCGCGCCCTCATAAATATGTACAGCAAAACTCTGTTATAAAAGGATCACTGTAAATAATACTATAAATAATGGGCCTCATTTGTGAAAAATGTCTTGGTCTAAGACTTTCTTTGTTGCCCATAGCTCCCCTTTCATCTCTTCAGAGCACTATATCAAATGAAAGCAGAGCTCTGGTTGCTATGTGCAACAAAGAAAGTCTTACTGCTAGACAGTTTTCATACATAAGGCCCAATAAGGCAGTGGCAGAATAATAACTGCACAATGACAGAATAGTGATTAAAATTGATAGGACTGGACTGAGGTGCTTGGGGCCCACTAGTGCAGTTGATTCTTAGGTCCCACCAAAGGAGTTTATTACTGGGGTCAACCAGTCCAGTAGATGCCTGTGGCTCAGCAGTGCAGATGATCCTTGGGGCCCACCCTAAAGCTCTTGTACATGACTGCACATACTTGCATTGTGCCTCTCTTTTGCTGCCATGCCTAAAGGCCACCGTGGTCTACCATGCTCCCCTTTTGGCCAATATTAAGGTCAGGGGTAAAATGAGTAATTGCTAAGTGATCTATCTAATTCCTCATGACACTGTTTATTCTAAGGTACACTGCTCCTACTCGCTTTGCGCAGAACCTAGGCTTTCCTCTTAAGTGTTCTCCAGTCTGGATAATATTTAATAGTTCGAGGAATCCCAGTTTACAGTAAGCTAATAAGCAATCACCTCTATCTAACCTGTAGGGATGCCAAACAGGTCTTTCAATTCAGCACCACCACAGGGGAAATCTAGCATTACATAATCATGTGTAGCACAGGACTGGATCAGTCCTTCAGACTAAAAAAAAAAAAAGATTTTGTCTACTATGGCCAAGAGATAGGGATCATAATGACAGCACCTTCCTCCACTTCCTCAGAATTCCCTAATAAGGTGCAGAAATGAGGAGCCTTAACTGAACAACCCCCTTTAGTGATGAGCGACAACAGAAATAAAGCTCTGTGCTCAATCGCAGACAGAACTGTGTGGTTGTTCAGGTAATGTTACACAGTCTGCTCCCTGCATTGAACTCTATGATCAGTGCAATGAGGAAACAGGTAAAGATTATTGTGTTCTTTGTTGCAGACGGACAGGAAGACAATGAGAGATAGGCATAGGGACTCTCTGGACGGAAGAGTAGTCTGTGAGAAGAAGGAGCACTCAGAGGGATCATGAACAGTAGTCAATGAGAGGGTGGAGAAGTGGGAAGCATCATCCATAACATATTCATCCTATATGATAATATCATTGAGTCACAAAATAGTGGTAGGGCATGGGATGGTATTCATAATGTTGCCATACTACTCTAAAAAAAAAATTAAATATATTTTTTTGAGAGGAGGATGTATATGTACTCAGGGTATGTGTCCCTAATCTTTTAAGACCTTAGCACTTCCCCTGGAATCACTCGATATCATCGCTGCAGCTCTCTGCACATAAGCCTCTGAATGGACTGAATGTGACAGTGTTGTTAGTTAGGACGAAAGCTGCCCTGTGAATCCCATTAGCACTATCCTTGCATATTCTTCACTGGCCTCTTAATTTGTTAGTTTTTGACATTATTTAAAGGGTAACAGGGAAACACCTGTGCCCCAGTGTGGTCAAGTAATGTTGAAGTTGTAAAGGATGCAAATACAAGTGGTAATTACCAGCTGAGGACACCCAGGGCACTTTTAATAGAGCATGGGCTAAAAGGGGTTTTCTTACTACAAAGATTAGCTATTCAAAATCAAGACTTTTTTCTAAATACAATGCTCTTTTGATATAGCACTGGTCAGGATATAAGAGAGATTTTATCTGCACACAAGTGTCTCTAGATTACCATCCATATCTACCTTCCTGATCAGACAGAGAGCAGGGAGTGACGTCACCATGGTTGGAAGGAGGAGAGTCTTTATCAAAGGTAGACAACATAATCCTGTGAGAGATGACCACTTGATTTCACTCATTAGACCTATGTAGGTTTGGTTTAGTACAGACTAACCCTCCTGCACTTATGTCTTTGGAACAGGATCAGCTAGTAATAGAAAAGATAAATACTTAAATATTCTTATCACTGCTATACAACCATCCACAGCCTGACCAGGCAGTGCGAGTCTGAAGCTGCCTGTGTCTCTCTGAAGAAAGCCCCTTTAATGATATATCTGAAAGGCCAAACCTATTCTAAAGGCAAGACAGCAGGCTAAACTAATAAAAGGGGCATTAAAGACTATTTACTCTTTGTCTGTCTTATATGTAAAAGATTTGTTTTTGTGTGTTTCTAGGAAACTTCTGTTACCCACCTCAGTTAATAAATGGAAGAGTCAAAAAAGGGAAACCCAAAGATTTCAATAATGAAAAAGGATTTAGGATTAATGATTCAATTGACATGGAATGTGATTCATACTTTGTCCTAAATGGACCAAGCACCATAACCTGCCAAGAAGATTTAAGATGGCATCCTGAAGTTCCAATTTGTGAGAAGTGTAAGTATGTAAACATACCTAGAATATTTACAGGTGCTTGAGAATGTTGAATAAATCTGAATATCAGAGAAATATTCTTCATGGATCCGGCTGAAGCCTATAAGGTAGAAATCTTTTAAATAAATCCAATAGCAAATAGTTTTATTTGTAAGTGCATGCAAGGTGTCCATAGTCTTTAAGTGTGCCTTCACACAGGACTGAAATGGTGTGGATTTTCCACATTGGAACCTCAACACACAATATTTTCAACTATTTTATGCAGTACATGAAAGAAATGTCTTAAAATCTCAATTACTCAATCTCAATGCTGATACTTTAATATGCTTCAGATGCTCTGCATGAAAACTTACTGCAAAAAAATCTGCAGTAGATCCTTCCTGTGTGACAAATGCCGGATAAACATAGTTTATTTTTAAGCGCATTTAGGTGTGTACAAAGTGTGTTTTACGCACTGAAATATCCATCAAAAAATGCGCCTACATTATCACATTGTTTTTAGTAGGAATACAATATGAACTGCAGGGTATATTTATGAGACAGAGATTCCAAATCTACATTGTACAAAAAAATATTCTCCTCTTATATTTTTCTAATCTTGTACAGCCCTGTTATGGGTGCTAAGTTCTAATTTTTCCTATTTTACTGCCATAAGAGAAACAAAACCTGCAAATACCCAAACCCCTACTGACAAGTGGTTCGTGACAGGAGCATTCTCCTCCCTTTGCAATCAACACATTAGAAAATCAGAGGTCCAAACTAGAAAACCCCTTCAACAGTCTGGGATAACTTTCTTGTTTCTATTATGACAGTTCTAGATGGAAACGTGCTGGATATTGATTCATTTCAGGGGGCATTGTGTTTAATAGAATTAATTTTAGAGGGTTCAGTGTATATTATAGTTAAGGGCCGTTTAAACGGCAATGGACAAATACCGGTCGGTTTATCCAACCGGTATTTGTCCGGTTTGTGTGCTGTCCCCACAGCGACGGCTTTTCTCCGTGATGAGCGGAGAAAAGCCCTCCCCCTTCCCCCTTCCCATTCACATGCTCATACTCTGTCCGAAAACTGGACGGAAGAATGTGCATATAGAATGTTTTTCGGGCGCCTGGTGGTTTGAAAAACCCGTGCAATGGGGACCGCTGCACGGGTTTTCCATAGAAGCCCGTTGTGTTTGAAAAACCGGCCACAAACAGACGGTTTGCAAAACTGCAAACCGTCTGAAAAACCGGCCGCAAACCCATGCCATGGGGACATGCCCTTACTTTCAGAGAATACAGTGTATAATATTTTCAGTGAGTACAGTGTGTAATATAATTACTTTCAATGAATACTGTGTATAATAAAATCAATTTATTGTCACAGGTTAAAATATATTGAATTTTAGGTGGTGCGGTATATTCTATAATTATTTTCATGGGGTGCCATTAATTTCTGGGGTACACTGTATTAAAAATAATTTGAGAGTACAGTGTGTAATATAGGCGACACCAAATGTGATAATACATTTTAGGGCGCACAGTGTAATATTGTTCATTTCTGGGAACACAGTGTGTATTATTATTTCAGGGGGTACATTGTATAATACAATTATGCTCAGGGGACATAATGTGTAATATAATTAATTTCAAGGTATGGCATGATTTAGAAGGCAAAGGATATGCTGAGCACCTATGCCTTCTACAAGCATATCTTTCTCCTTCCAAATCACGCCATACCCGATATTGCCTACCTATCTCAGGCCGTACCACATTATTATCAACTCTCTATGCTATCTATTAGTGCATCCTTCAATTCCTGTATCCACCTGACTGTGACGTGCATGATTAAGGTTATTGCATAACTGAAACGTTGCAAAAAGTCACGATTCTGGACCTCATAAAAAAAAACTTTTTTGTTGTTTGGACTAAATGTCGTAATTGTATCACTTTTTGGATAATACAAAGCCAGTTTGAAATATTTATGAATGCTGTGGACTTTCTTCTTACGCATCAACTGACACTTCTTCAGTGCCGGTTTTAACCTGTTGTATAACCAATATTCATCAATCAGCCATAACATTAAAACCACATAATGAACTACATAATATTTATTCTCTCTTTACAATGATATGTCAAGTGCTGGAATATACATTGTAGCAAGAAAACAGACAGTTCTTAAAAATTATTTGTAACACAACAAGTAAAAGGTTCTGACTTTGATAGTGACCAAATTAGGACGACTAGAAAACTAGGTCAGGGAATCTCCAGAACAACAGGTCTTACGGGGAGTTCTCAGTATGTAGTGGTTAGCATCTAACAAAAGTGCTCCAAGAAAGGACAAGCAGTGAACTTGGTCATGGACGCTCAAGGTTCAGTGATGCAAGTTAGGAACAAAACATAATCGTTTTCATTTTTGCAAATGAGTAACTGGAGCACAAGATGCTAGTTAGTGCTGCTGTGATAGGGGTCAGACCACCCAGTGCACTGCAGCTTGGTGTGTAAGGGGCCCATTAGCTGTAGACTCAGAGTTCAGAGTGTCCATGTTGCAAGGGCTCACAATAGGTATCTTAACATCAGGTGACCTGGATTGTAGAGTAACTTTTTCATTTACATCATGCAGGCGGCTGAGTGCATGAGCTTTGCTTACCTTGGAAACAGATAACACCAGAATGCACAATTGTAAGAGCACATACCGACAGAGATATTGTGATGTTCTAGGTAATGTTCTCCTGGAAAACTTTAGGTTCTGGTATTCTTGTGAATGTTACTTTGTAGTACCACCTCCATGAATATTACTACAGGCCAAGTATACCCCTCCATGGCAACTGTATTCCTTCATGTGGCCTCTTTTACCAGGATAATGTGTCTTGCCATACTGCAAGGTCCAATACCTTGCAACTTATAGGACCTGAAGGATCTGCTGCTAACATTTTAGTGCTAGATACCTTAGGACAGGGCTCCCCAACTCCAATCCTCAAGGCCCACCAACAGGACCTGTTTTCTGTCTTTCCTTAGCATCGCACAGGTGATTTAAGTATGGTTAGTGCATTTCTGTGGGAGATCCTGAAAACATGACCTGTTGGTGGGCCTTGAGGACTGGAGTTGGGGAACACTGCCTTAGGACACATTCAAAGGTCTTGTGGAGTCAGCATAATAGGGACCCAAATTGTAGAAAAAAAGTGTTCTGCACACCTATAGAAGATGGATGCTCAGATGGAAGGAATCAACAGAGTCTGTATTGCATGAGAAGTATAATCCACCTTAGTTGAATAAGGCAGGTGTTTTTAATGTTGTGACTGAACTAATAAGGTTTCAACCATGTATACTGTGGTGGACTTAACAATATAGATGAATAATGTAATATGGACTATTTAAACATCTCTCTATTGTATATTGTTATCAAGGGCATGGGTGCAGTTCTCCAAAAATTTTAAATGGACGCGTTGCACTTAAGAATGGAGAGTACTATAACCCAGATAAAGACGGACATGCTTTCTCTAAATCAGACAAGATACATGTTCAGTGTGATGAAGGCTATGAGTTAACTGGGAGCAGCAGTACCAGCGAGTGCAAATTAAATGGTTGGCTTAGATTTGTGTGGTCGCCCGCTCTCCCAAGATGTGAAAGGTAAGGTTTTTCTTTTCTGTATTCACTTTTAGTAATTATAGTTACTGTGTAAAAGAAATTAAGAGAAGTTAAATCCTTATTGTGTTTATCTGCAAGGAAATATATTTCTGTAATAAGTGTAGCAGATCCAAACAATAAACAAAAAGTAATAAAATTTGATTAGGAAAGTCAGCAAACATCCCAATCAATTGTATAAGGCCATGTCCACATCTGTGACGGAGCAGCGTCGATGAACCCCATTGACTGCAGTGGGGTCCATCAGATTTACTTCATCATGTCCATTGTTTTAATGGAAAAAAAATAGTGGAGCATGCTATGTTTTTTTTTTTCCACAAAACCTCCGATACAAATGTGAGCATTTAATGAATCTGTTTGCACCAAATTTGCATTGGCCTTCATTGAATTGCCAACACAAACCTAACCTATTCCCAGCTGACACTGGAACCGGAATTGCTGGCATACCCTCCCTGAAAAGGCTGCCCAAACCATGTGGGTGCCATCAGTTGAAGTCACAACCCTACATCTTTTTGATCCTACTTTATGCTGGGCCTAATCGATTTTCTCTGTCCCCAATAAACCTGATGCCTGACCAATCACATCCATGTTACAAAAACAGCAGAATAATTGTCCGGTGATTTTTCACCAATAACACTGGCCAAAATGGAAAAAGCCTAAAGCCAGTTAATAAATGTTAGAGCGTCAGTCTCCATCTACATTTTTCTTCTTCCTCTCTAAATTAAATTTTTCCAGGGGTGGCAGAGCAAAAATGTCTATATACTCATATTTTCAAATCTTCTCCCTTCTTGCTTTAAATGGGCCCCCAATGGCCCCTTGTTCTGTCATCCAAATGAGTTCCATCCCCTTGCTGTTCCTTCTCCATCTGTATGGAAACTGTAACCCCGGATTCTTGCCTTCCAACCATCGTACTTTGATCTACAAGCTAGGACCCCGACGAGGGCCCTGCTCCTGCCTCAATTCCCTACGAATGCACCCATGTCGACACTGGAGGCGGCCTACCTCCCATGCCCCCCCCACACCCTAATTGAGTTAACAAATCCCTCACACTCCATGCCAATTCCCTGAACCTCGCTAACCTCCCCGCTCACTCCAAACCTAGACTGAGTCCTATGGGAGACCAAACTCTGCCCAACCCCAGACCTCTGGGGCATAAGAATAGGGAGAAATGGACAAGACAAGGATATACACTCATCTGCCTTAGGTGCTGTGATGCCAGCAACTGGATTCCTGTAGAGTCTCACCGTTGTCTGGAAGGATGTGCGCTCCATCACATCCAAGAGTCCGGCATGGACAGCCTCAACTGACCCACATCAAAAAAGCAGAAGATGACAGGGCCCAGGTAGCACCCAGCCTGCTGATGGCAACAAAGGGCCAGTCACCTGCGATCATCATAGGAGGATTCCTCCACCAATCCAGACGTCCCCATGGTGGCCAAACCACCTCCAGCACCGCTCACTGGAAGGACACTGGTGGGACCCCTGACTGGCACCTCGCCCGAAGGGCCCACCACTGCACTATTTGGCTTGAAGGCAGATGCAGGAGTAAACCCAACACCCAGACTCTGCTGTGGCCTACTCCTCATCGCTGAGCTCGGGCACCTGGACGGATTTCTTTCATGCTGGCCAGGACAACTGCTAGCTGCAGACCCTTGTGCCTGGCCTGGAGGATTTCTAGAAGGACTCCTATTGTGTCTTTTAGCTTTTGGGGTATTATTTGGGCCTAGCCTAACCTAGCTGGGGGCTGTGACTACCAGGTCCAATGTGCAGGAGGTGGCAGTTGATCCGCCGACCCTGCTGCACTATTTTTTATGCCCTCCCCCTATGCCCATAGACAGTCAATGCTGTGAAATGCAGTGGTCACCCTTAGCTGCTCAAATACATTCTTTAATGAGGCCATTATACCCGAGGAGCAGGAGATAGACGCACATGGGAACTTTCACTTCCTGCGCTATTCTCATTCAAAGCCAATTTTCTTTCAATCATGATCCAAATGGAACATCACCACTGCAGTCGCCATATGCCATTTGCTGACATCACCCTTCTAAAATATGCGTTCTGAACAGTGATGTCAGCCAATAGCACATGACTACTGCAGACAATCGTCAGTAATGGTGTTCCGTTCGATTCAAAACCAGAAAAAAAACAGAAGACCAGCTTAGAAGGGGAATAGTATAGTGCTGAATTCGAGGCGAGAGGAGAAGGGAGTAAAACTTAATTTTTTTTTTAATTTTAAAGTGTCAGTAGTATGCTAAAAAATAAAAAAAAATTAAAAAGGATAACTCCTCTAAGGTCGACATTTCAATAAATTCTGAAATATTTGAGCCTCAGTTAGGAACCAGACATATATTCTTGGAAACCATATAGTAAGTTTATATATTCAAATCTACTTCCCATATGAAAAGGAGGGACACTTTAAAGAATAAAGAAGGGCTTAAAAATAGGACTCTTGAGTGGTATGATACATGTATAATTCATGTGCTGTTTGTGCTGCCTGGATCACCCAGAGAGAGCTGTAGGGTGCAGTAGGAAAACGCAGTTTCAAACACAAAGTAAGCCGTTGCATCACTGCCAGGCCCACTAAAAGATCCTCTAATCCTCCTTGGGCCAGTCTGACACTGCCGGCAGTTCCTCCCTTACTCTCTTCCTTTTCTTTGACCCTATTTTATAAAATGATATATATTTAATTTATTGTAGGAAGGCACAAGATCTTGTTATAGATGGGTGGTATGTGTCACCAAAGTTCCTGTCTGTGGTGGAGTGAGGGCCAGATATTTTTGTGTCAGCGGCATTAGGCCACTGACACGATTAAGTTAGCAGCTAGTCTGGGTCGGCCTTTCACTGGAGCAGTCAAAGAGTTGGGTGGGATGACTGCTCCCACTTCAGGTCCAGGCCAGAGTTTAGGAAGGACTATGTAAGCCTGGAGATCAGGTGAGCTGTGTGTGTATGTAGGTGGTTCAGTCTTCCTGCAAGTTGCTGGAGAGTAACAACCTTGGATGCTGAGGGAAGCACAGAGGTCCTCACTCAGAGCAGTGCCTTACACCACACTGGAGGGGCGAGAGCCCTTGTGGGCAACACGGACTGTGCCTGTGAAATAGGTGCCTGGTGGTTGCGCCTAAAGACTCTGGTGGGGCACCTGGGTGCTGGCTGGATTAAGCCTTGTTTTGTTTACTGCTTATGCTTGTTGGAGAAATGGATGGCAAGACAATAAACGCACCCGTTGTTTTGCACAAACTTTTACAATGGTCCTGCTTGTGTAAGCCTGGCGTTGGGACTAATCCCCTACAACACAAACACACACTTACTTTGAGTTAAGTATCCCAGGAGCGGGTATGTTCTACCACCTGCCCTGTTTCTACTTATAAGGCAGAGCAGAAATAAAAGGCTTCCACTCCAGCCTAATGTCTGCAGTTGGAGGTTGTTAAGCCCCAGCCAAAAATAGAACAGTGTATTAAGTCATATGTTCTCACCAGCTATTTCCCAAGACTTTTTGTCACTCTTCATGATTTTCTGCATGTTTGTGACAAACAATGGGTGAAAGATTAGCTCCTGATTACTTTTCTAATTCACACTTTTTTGCATTTAATCATTGCAGCACACTTCATATATGATTTGGAAATGAAAAAAAAACCACATGTAAAATGGCAGTTTCCATAGAAGCAGTTCTAGCACATATTATGACCTTTATACACCTTTCATGGCCATTTCCTAAATTTGATAGGTCCCCATAGAACAATTCTTGTATGACAGCACATAGAAAAGTTTGGGCTTTTTTGGTTTAAAATTAAATCTAAAATATTCAAAAAAAACAGCAGTGGTATTCACTAAAATGTTTTCATGGTACTAATGTGCATCAATGATTATTCAAACTATGTAGTAGAGTATTATTCTCCCTTTTACCAAATGTCTCTTATTTTAGGTGGTGAACATGAAGACAACTTGTCATGTGAGAACTGTGAAAATAAACTGCAGTATACAGTAAAATAAACACTCTTGCATCTATTTATTGATCTACTGGAGACTTCTTTTGAATTATCTGATATTTACTTGCTAGAGGATTCCTTGACAATAAGCCGATATGATAAGCTATTGGTGGGGAATTCCGGCAGTCCATGTTTGATTTCCTTGCAGTTATCACAGGAACAATTAAGGTATGACTGGGCAGGTCCTCCAGCGATGGGACATGTTTCGTAACTACTCTCCATTGTGTTCAAGTAATAAATCCTACAGAAAACTTCCTGCTATTAAGTCAAAATTCTCTAATAGACTTTATGAAAAGCAGGTTTAAAGATGCCAAATAACATGAATGTAGCCATTTTGCTATGTGATTCCGGTCTATTTCTGTTCCACTTGATGCTCTCCCGCACCTGCTAACCAAATGACAAACTCTTGCCTTAAGGGCAGAGAGATTTATATCCAAAGTACCGTAATCACAGACACATTGCTGAGCAGGCTGAAGAGGAAAGGAAGGCATCAGCCCTGAAACAAGCAGCCATGTTTCATGGAACTAAGGGCTAGGCTAAGTTAGGCCCCACTTAAAGTTTTTAGCTTCCATTGGCATACCTTGAGAAAGACATCCTGACATACACTTTGTCGGGGTCCATACAACTCTATATACTGTATTTGCTGTATTCCCTGATCGTACATACTTTATGCGCCAGCTAAGAGTGGTCTACCATGCTTTTGTATCTGGTACATAAAATATATACAATTGGGAAATAAAGCAGACAGACGTTTGCCCAATAGATCTTATGACTCCACCTCAGAATACCTCAGGGTATCCCGATATATCACCTATTGAGGCCGAAAAAGTTATAGGAATGGGGCTTCAACAGTATGCTTAAGCTATAGGATGCATGATAGAGAATTAGGAAAAGAAGCCTTTTGGCCAAGTTCAAGCATAGTACCTGTTCTTACTAGTGGTAGGGAGGGGACAATGACGGATGAACAGATACAATGCACAAAGACTGGTTTATTTTGGACAGGGTGACCTCTATCGGGTAAAAGGGGGATCTGAAAACGAAAAAATTCCCCAAAAGTGGTGCCAAAAGGGGCCCCGGGCCTTTAACCTTGCCCCCCAAATTGAGTAGATGGCACATTGCACAGCACTTAAACTTTTTACTTTTCTTTGAGCACACACCTCTGTTACCTTGTGTTTTGACTTGGCAATATGAAGAACATTTAAAAAGTGGCTTTATTTTTGTGTATTATAGAGTAAGAATAATTAAAAATGCTCTAATGAACACTACCTCAAAGCAGCTGCTAGTTTCTCACTTATACCATAAATTCTTTTAGAACACTAAAACAATAGGAGTGAAAAACATTTTATATCTCTTTTGTTCTGCATCCGGTCCAGACCGCCATGACTACTTTTCCCCGGGGCCCCCATCATCCCTGCAGATTTGGACACATACTTAGAATCCTCCCTTTTCCCCACCCCCCTCCTGTTCCCCCACCTCTATACAAACTTCCCGTGGGGGGGGGGGGGGGGGGGGGAGGGGGTACAGGATACTTAGGGTCCATCTCCAAGGAGAGAGAAAGGAACAGAGGGAAAACCCCCCCCGGGACTGTGTTACAGCAGGCCGTTCCCTCAAATTGTTACCAGGTGGCAGACCCCCCTTAGGTTTGGGAGGGCAGTCAAGGTCCCAGGAGGGGGGGCAGCCCCCAGGGGCTAAGTAGGCTGTTGCTAGGCCACAGGTAGGCAGTAGGTGGACCACAGGTAGCTAGGTAGATAGGCTATAGGTGGGGCCCACATGGGTAGGTAAATAGGCTGTAGGGGCCCCAAATAGGCAGGCTTTAGGTAGGGTTAGGGAGCCCATACAAGTAGGCAGGCAGGGTTTAGGTAGGGTATAGGGGCCCGTACAAGTGGCGCAGGGTTTATTTGCTAGAGGCCATAAGATAGGGGGCTTTAGGCAGGGTATATGGGCCACATAAGTAAGCAGGCAGGGTTCAGGTAGGCAGGCTACATTAATGTAAAAATAAAAAAGAAATAACTCTGGGCTCGGCCCGATGCTATGACGTCATTGTGCTGTCCACGTCGGCACTGTGGGCCTGTGCCGGGTAGGCTTAAAGAGAACCGTACATAGTTATGCCCCCCCCTTTCTGGGACAGCACAAAAAGTGACAGACCTCTTTTCCAGCGCGTTTCCTATCTGAAGATCTGTAGTTTTTTTGATATTTGTGTCCAAAATTTCAGTTTTAGCAAAAAGTCAAAAAAAACCCACCTGGGGTTTAGCCTTGCCCCCTCAACTGGAAAAACTTTTAAAATTTGAATAGTGAAAACCATGTGAAAAACCGGTTGGTGGGGCTAGGCCTTAGGTGGGGGGGCTAACACCTGCTCATGAAAAAAATTTGACATTAAATGCTCTAAAACGACACTCTTACAAAAATAAGGGCACAGAAAACGGGAAATAGCATGTCTGGCACTAGCTTTTGCGGTCCTCAACAAGGGGGGGCATAATCTGACAGGTTCCCTTTAAGGCCTACCAGGCAGCATAGCAGAGTGGAACGCTGGCAGCACTCTGCTAACACCGGGCAGTCCTGCCTTTGAACGCTCGGGACACAGGGCCCGAACGTTCACAGGTAGCATGTGCTGGGTCCCGCAGCTCTAATCCCCCTCCCCTGGCAGTGCAGGAGCAGAACTACCGGGGTAGCAGATGTGGTAGCAGTGGGCCCGGACTACCCCGGTAGTTACACCTCTGATCATCAGTCTGGCTGTCTGCTTTATACCACTGAAGTAGAGGAGACAAATACAGGATTTAAGATATTTTTGATGGCAGATACTGTGTTGTGCCAGGTGCAAAGAATCTGCCTCCTAGAATGAAAGATACCAGCTAAAATCATGCAAGAAATATTGGGTGAATTTACCACCCTCACCTGGTATCCAAAGAAGGGAGCAGCACAGAAAATGTACCACACTGTACTGTAGAGGCGCTCGTATACCACCAATCAGTAAAATAGGTGTTTTACCAGTCTGATAAAATCTGTGTAGCAGATCTAGGACTAATTTGAAACCACATTGAACATACAATTCTACAATGGCACAGTAAAGTTAATTTAAAATTAATGTATTAGACGCTAAGTAATGGGTTGTAATCCAGCAGACAAAAATTAGGAAAACTATTTCAGATCCATAGGTAAAAAAATATTGACAAGGAGAAAGTGCTACACCGAGCACACAACGCGCTTACGCGTTTCAGGCTGAACTAGCCTTTGCTGTGGACTGGAGGACCGACTGTTTTAGGCACATCATTTAGGAAATAAGTTCCGTGGACCGTCGCCATCTAAAAAACATTTATGGTAAAATTAATATAACCCGAGGTCACTATAACGCAAAAGGAGTTGTCCCACCATAAAAACTGATCACCTGTCCTGTGGATCGGTCATAAGTGTACAATTGCTGGTACTCCCATCATCTCTTAAACTCTGTCTCGAGTCCTCATTCTGCCTCACTGCACTTTCACAAGCAAGGAAGTCTGAACGAAGCAAGGGTCCAATATGCAAACTGCTTCTCTGTTCAAAGTCAAGGAGATCAATGAAGACACCAGAGCAGAGTGCTCAGCCATCTTCATCAGGTCACATAGACTGAATGGAACAGGTTCTGCCACAGTTTCATTCAAAGATTTCCTCAATGTGCTAAAGAACATGGACTAGGTGGCCCATTGATCATACATTAGTCATCTATCCTGTACAGGGCCTGGCATACAGAGTAAGTGGATAGGTAATAAAATGTCTATATTGGAACAATTACATCTATGTTTGGACAACTGTTTTAAAGGGAACATTGTATATGCAGCTGTAAAGTGGTGTTCAAAGGTTTACCTAGATCATTGAAATAGTTTCTGAACACAGAAAAGCCCATTTTGATGTATCCAAAGTGCCCTCAGCAATGTTATCAGTAAATTTGTCCCAGGCCAACAGAGCTTTTCTCCATACTTTGCCTAAACGCCCTTTTCAGATTAATACCATGGAGCAGTATACAATACTGAACCCTTTAGTTGGAATCTTACAAATGTCCTTGTTTAAGCGTGTCTCAAGGCAGAGAAGTGCCAATTTATATTTTGTCTGCAGCATAAAACAATGAGTCATAGAAAGAGATAGAAACTATATCAGTTACACATTGTTTATTAAGGTAAGTTACATTGCAATGATTACAACTACATGGATACAGTGAAAGAACTTTGAAATATCTGTTAACCCCTTCAGAAATGAGGAAAACAAATTACGAGCCACAATCAACAAGAAAATCAGATTTCGGGTTCCATCACATAAGAAAGCCAATAGCCATCATTCGGTAGAAAAATACATTTTCCCGATTTTGAACTCCTGCACACATGCTGCATTTCACCAATTACATCAAAATTAGTAGCTCAACTAAACCAGTTTTGAAACGTTCAGCCATATTCTCATTTAAGAGAAGGTTAACAATTCAGATTCACTAGAAATTGTGCGTATCCAGCTTCAAAGTAAATAAGGCCCTAACGCCCTTCACATTACAGCCATAAGTCACTTGAAAAAGGTATCCTGACATTTAATGTGGCATAGGGGCAGGACTACATAGTTCATACATTTGTGTTTGCCACACAAAGCGTACACCAACATGAAAGCGCAAATGTAGTCCATAAAATGGCTATGTTTGCTGTATAGGCTCCTGCAGTTTCACCACCGTATATGTTCATAAAGTACAGCATTTGCATACACAGTGCAATTTGATACAGTTTTTGATGTATTTCTACCAAAACAAGGAGTGGAACCAAAACAGAGGAACGTTTTATAACAAATAATCAATGTTTTTTTTTTTTGCGCTTTCATGATAAAATTCTGTGATTTTGCAGCAGATATAAAATTTACAAGAATATCTTAAATCCACTGAGGCCTGGTACACTCAAGAGCTTCCAGATCAGTTGGATGATGAACACTATGTACTAATTTTTAATGAAAAAGTGTGGTTTTTTTTACAATGAAATATGCAAAAAGACTCCAAACTGAATCTCAGATGCAGATGTGAATGTAGCCTTAAAGGGAACCTGTCACATAGGTTATGCCCCCCTTGTTGAGGGCAGCACAAGCTAGTGTCAGACCTGCTATTACCAGCGCTGTGCCCCTTATTCTGTAACATGCAGCAGTTTTAGAGCATTTACCCCTCAAATCTTATTCATGAGCAGGCGTTAGCCCCACCCACCAAAGGCTAGCCCCCCCCACTGACAGTTATTCACATGTTTCTACTGTCACGTCAAGGGAGGTGCAGTGAGCCCTGACTGGAACCCAGCCCACTGTCCCTGCCTGCTTGACGTGCTGCCCTAGGCGGCAGACGGCAACTGGGCGACAGTCCCTGCGCTGCTAAAGTGCTGGGGCTGTCAGGAGGAAGAAAGGTCCAGACAGTCCGGGTCAATACCAAATAGGAACGCCAAAGCCACAAATCCGAACCAAGGGATAAACGTAAAAAAACCCGGGGTCAAAAGCCAAAGGGGAGCGAGGTACAAGATCGGGAAACCAACCCGGGGGGTCAGGAGAACAAGCCGAGGTCGGGGTACACAGGTGAAACAAAATAGCAAGGTAATGGGCAGCCGGAAAATATAAAGGCGCTGGCTCACTTCGGGAGTTTAAATGGGTTTCCCAGATCCCCGCCCCTGTAGCGGATTGGGTGGCCCCGGGCCTCCTTGGGTGGGGGTTTTGTCACTCACAGAGCACCGAGAAGAGCTCAGGGTGGGGTTGCAAATCAGCTGCTGCAGCCTGTAGCCCCTGCACCTGGTGACCCCGGCCGACATTACCTTTTCAAATAAATAAGTTTATCATTGAGCTGGGGGGGGTTTTTGGGAAAAACCTTTTGAATGATCTTCTGGTGAAAACGCAGTTTGGAGCTTAAATACACAAAAAACACAGCATCTTACAGAATAAGGGACCAGCCGGAAAACAGCATGTCTACACTTTTTTTCTGTCCTCAGCAAAGGGGGGCATAAGGGTTTTTGTGAAGGTTTTGTGAAGCTAGATTTCAAATCTTTTTTTTCCCCTAGGGGAAAGACATGACCTCTAATAAGGGGCCGTAATACAATAAACCACCTTGAATTTCACCAATACCTTATTTTAGGATGTACATTAGCCCCCATCCCATGGGGGGAATCTGGTCCCTGGCTCCCCGTACATTTTCCACGCTGAATATGTGTGAAACACATTTAAATAAATGGCAGGCACATTCACAAATCCACAAGGTATATTCTATACAAAAAAAAAAACACAAACCTGTGGCATGTGTTCCCAATTGAAGCACCTGGACTCTTTAGGGGTGGTTATTAATGTATCTGCACCAAAAAACACCTTTAACAAAGCCACTAAAACAGCTAAATACCTTGTATGGAGTCTTTTTAATAAAATTTACTATACAAGTGAAATCAGGGGGGTATGACCCAACTGCTAGTGATGGTGGCTTCTGACTTTGAGACTAAATCTCCTCTTTAAAAGTCTGGGATAGGACAGTTGGGACTGCACTAAGTAACCGATGAACACTAATCAGTGAAAAGGAAAGCACTCATTATTTGGCTGGGCCCCAAAAGCAAAACAAACTCATTGAAAAAACCAAAACCAAAAAACCCCTTAACCAGGGTTTTGTCAGTTTTTTATTTTCCAAAAACAACTGGGTTTCTAACGAGTTTTTTAGGTGGTCTTTAGTTTTTTGTTGAGGTTTTTGATGTTTGGGGCATTTTTTTCAGGCAGTCTATGTGAAAAGTTCTTTTGTCAGATTTTTAGGTTTTTTTAAAAACTAAAAAACCACTGAAAATTGATGGAAAACCTGTGCTGTGTAGACTAGAGGGCGACATTTTTTTGGGGGCTGCCCCAAAAAGTCTGGCGTCTTTTCAGCCCCCATCTAGCCAGCCCTGTTCGCAACAGATTTAAAACACCCCGAAACCCCCAAATATCAGGCACTTTTCGAGCACCCGAGCCCCCTTTGTATGCGCTGATTTCGGGGGGCGTGCGGGGGGCAAGGCGCACGAAACCGATGAAGCTATAGATTTTTTAGCTTCGTTACGAATACCAGGGGCCATTACGCTAGACAGGTAAACCCCCTTTCAAAGTGGTTTCCCGGCCAGAATTGGCGTTTATCTGCTGAATGCCAAAAGGTTTTGCCTGCGTAGACCAGGTTCATAAATCAGATGCACTCTACACTTTTAATATGCGCATAAAAAATGGCGTCTAAGCGCCATTAATCATACGTCTCCCAGGCTGTGTTCACACGACAAAGACAAAATACTAGTTGGATTTTCCAACCAGTATTTTGTCTTTTTTTGGCACGTAGGGGGGCGGCTTTTGTCCGTGGTTTGCGGATTCAAGCCGTCCCCCTTCACAACTACATGTTCATGCTCTGCTTGAAAATTAGGCAGAAAAACAAACACGTTCTAAGTTTTTAGGAACGCCGGCGGTGTCAAAACCATCCAGTGGAAAATCCATGCAGTGTGGACTGCCGCATGGATTTTCTATTTATATCAATGTAAAAGGTTGACAGTTGGTTTACAGACTGTTTCTAAATCCGAAAACAGTCTGTAAAACAGACTGAAAACCCTTGCCGTGGGGACAACCCCTTAGGCCATGTTCCCACGGCTTAAATTGGCGAATATTTCGGTCCGTAATTACGCGCCTAAGTGCGCCAATTACGGGCCGAAAACGGCCCATTCATTACGGTAATTCACAGTTCTCATAGAGAATATGGATTACGTCCCCCTCTCTCCGCCCGGCGAATCCGCCGGGCGGGGAGAAAAATTGACATGTGAATTACTAGCGGCGTATACGCGCCGCTGGAAATTCAAGTCAATGGGCCGGCAAAAAGTGCCGGCCCCCGCTCACTCCCCCGCCCCGTCCACACGGCGAAATTTTGCGGGGCGTAATTACGTCCCGCAATTAAGCCGTGTGAACATAGCCTTAGCCTTACAGAACCTTGTCATACAGTGGCATGCTACATCTTTGTGACTGAAGCTTACAATAATAAGTACTTTCTGCAGAATTAAGGAGAAGTACTGAGCCACACACGTTCAGTCTGTTACTGTGTGATAAACAGACTGTAATAAGCAACTGATGCTTACACACACTCATTTATACATAGGCGGTAGGATGGCCCCAGAGGAAGAATTAGATTTGTCAGTAGAACGTAATCCCTTAAAAAATAAGCCACAGTTCATGCACCTTTCACTGACACTACGGTGGCAACACTACTGTAGTCTTCTGCTGAAGGCCTCATGTACAGGAGGACCAGGGAAGTCTTACATTTGGAGTGCCGGGATGAGAAAAGTATTTCTTTTAAATTTGATTTTGTTTTGTTCACAATTACCTGTTTTCTACAGTGAAACCAGTGGCAAAATCTGCATGAATTATTACAGTAGTTCGACTATATCTGAATAGAAAAGCATTTTTCGAGAGCAGCAGGGGTAAGAACCAGCACCATAAATGTATGGCATAGTGATGGTACGGGTATAGAAGTTGTGATGGTTCCATCATCGTGGGAGGAAAGCCAAGATTGACATCAGACCTCCCATGTATCTTTTTGGATCAGAAAATCAAAGCTTTTAAAAACGCTTAAATGCCTCTATTAATAATAACTCCTGAGCAATCCAAGAAAAAAAAAAAGGGCGGGGGGATCCATTTTTCCTCCCATCACATACACTCTGCATTAAACAGCTTAAAAATTGAAAAAAACCCACAAAAAAACAAAAGTGGAATTGAATTTTTTATATATTTTACACAACTAGTGATAAAGAAAAACCTAAATATGTTTTTGATGTGGCACTAATAAAGCCTTATAAAGTTATAAAATGGGGAAAAAAAAGGGTCAGCTATGGATGCACCCCTTGCTTAGAACAATGTCATTATGGAGACCAAAAAAGGTTTTACACCCCTGGTCACAACATTTTTAGAATCCAATCAAGATTTTTGGCTGCTAGGGTACATCCACAAAGATGGGTTTTCAGTTGATTTTTCAGATGGTTTCCGGATTTGAAAAGAGTCGAAAAGACTTTCAGACTTTTAAAAAAAAAGTCTGGCAGTAAAACCAAAATCTTAAAACTTATAGCATGTTCATTGTTCTGCCCGGTTTTCGGCCGGAACATGAACTGTTCAAGTTAAAAGGGCGACGGCTGAATGCATAAACCCGCCCCCTTTATGTTTAAAAAAACCCCAAAAAAAAAGACAAAAATACCGGTTGATGATGTCAACCCCTATTTTGTCGTGCCCGGAGGCTGTAGCCTTAAGAAATAAAAAAAAAAAAATCCTGTGGAAAAAAGGGCTTAAACAGTTTTTCTACACGTCTTGTCCTTACCTCAAAGGCCATCTACAAAAAAATAAACCCAAACTGGTATCTTGAGGGTTTTCATTAGACACTTTTCAATGGGAGTCGGGGAAAGAAAGTAAACCGGCCAGCAAGTAATACCTGCAATGGGAGGCTTCCCAAAAATCCTCCGTTTCTACATCCAAAATGTAGCGGAACAAATATTTAAAAAATCCCTTTTTTGAATATCCCTTAAAATATATAGTTTCCCTGTGCACGAGGGTACTTGCTTTTGAAGGGAGATATGCCGCGACCGTAAAAGGGCCCAAAAAGTCCAGCAATAGCCTGCAAAACCTCCCTTCTGGAGAGAAATCGTGGGTACAAAAACAACAAGGGTCGGCCGAGGTGGGAGCGTTTCACGACTTTTTGGGGAGGCTCCTCCCCTTTCTCAAGCACGGGCCCCCACCTACGTAACTTCTCTTTATACTCCAGCTAAGTAGCAATAAATGACATAATATAACAATTAAAATAACATGCATTAAAATAATAAGCGTGACTTTTAGGAATACCCTGAGATTAAGATCTTCATTAAGGCCAGAAGGAGCTAATGTTTTCAAGCGAAATATCCATTTCGCTTCTCTCTGTAACAACAATTTCTCCATATTCTCACCTGCCTTATAACTCACCTCCTCCAGGACGCACCAGCGAAGCTCGGTCACATTGTGTCCGAACTCATTGAAATGCTTTGCTACAGTACTTTCTCCATATTTCTTTTTATGCTCTTCATCAATTTGTGGATTAGACTTTTTTATTGTTCTGATGTTCATTAATTCTCACTTTAACTTTGACCCACATATCCCTTGCCGCAAGAATTTCATCTACTAAGATTTTATACTCATTAGTGGGATCACGATCTAACTTCTTATAGACGGTCTCATCTCTAAATTGTGTGAGGGCCTCATGCATGTATTGTCTTGTATCCTGTACACAGATGGCCCCCCCCCCCTTGTACAGGGTACAAAACAATACATGCATGGGCCCGCACACAATTTGGAGATGAGACCGTCTATAAGAAGTTAGATCGTGATCCAACTAATGAGTATAAAATCTTAGTAGATGAAATTCTTACTGAAGCAGTCAGATTGAAATTAATCACGACAAAAGAAAAAAAATCTAATGACATTTCCCCATCCACGGACCCCTGTACTCTATTTAGTGCCAAAAGTCCACAAATCAGTTAACAATCCACCTGGCCGCCCGATAGTGTCGGGGATAGGATCCCTCCTTGAGCCATTGGCATCTTATGTCGATTCATTCTTACAAAAATTTGTGAAAAAAGATCTACACTCCCTTAGTGACACAGGACAATTCCTGTCAGCTTTAAAAGACATGCCACATAGCGATGAAACTTGGTTTTGCACACTGGATATAAAACCATTGTTCACTAACATCCCCTATGCGGAAGGTACTATGGTGGTAAGAGAATTCTTAAATGACGACCCTAACCTCTCCAATGCTCACATTAATTTTTTAATGGATCTATTGGATGTAGTACTCTGTAAAAACTATTTTAGATTTGGGGTGGATGTGTACCTCCAGCTACAGGGGACTTCTATGGGGTCCCCTGTGGCACCAAGCTATGCTAATCTCTTTGTCAATGTTTGAGAGACAATACATACGATCCTGTGAAGGATATAAGAATGTTAAAGCATGGCTCAGATATGTGGATGACATCTTCCTATTGTGGACAGGTAATAAAGAAGATCTACTTCAATTTGTTGAACACCTTAATGGGATTCACCCGTTGATACAATTCACTGCCACAATAGAGAAGGACGTCATCCAATATCTAGATGTCGAGATCAGAAGACAATCCCAAGGAGTTAGTACTACCTTGTATAAGAAAATAATTGATAAGAATAACATCTTGCATCACAAAAGCCAAAATGCCCCACAACTATACTATGGTATCCCCAAAGGCCAAATGATACGGGCTAGGAGAATATGTTTGTCTGAAGAATTGTACCTAGAACAGGAACGGGAGTTCATTCAAAAATTCGAAGCAAGAGGCTATGATAGGGATACCCTAGAAGAAATAGCTAGTGAGGTTCGGCAACTTGATAGGAGTGACTTGCTTAAGAAAACCAACAAGAAAAATCAAGTTCAGCGTACTTTGTATACAAGTGTATATGATGCCCATAGTCAACTAATCAAAAAAAAAAACATAAAAAAACATAGGCATATTCTGTCCAATGATAATAAATATGGTAGGCTGTTCAAACAAATACCACAATTTGTTTATAAAAGAGGACGTACCATAGGTAGCATGATTACGAGCGCTGAATTGAAGTTGGAGAAAAGAGAACAAGATACTTTCGCTCCCAAGAGAGTAGGCACATATCCATGTCTGGGCTGTGTTAATTGCAATTCTATCATTTAAGGTCTGTCTATTAGTCACCCCACACAGGGAACTAAGATTAATCTACGGGGATTCTTTACTTGCAATTCTAAATCAGTCATATATTTTCTAAGGTGCCCTTGCGGCAAGGGATATGTGGGTCAGACTATGAGGAGCGTTAAAGTGAGAATTAATGAACATCGTTCGAATATCAGAACAATATAAAAGTCTAATCCACAAATTGATGAAGAGCATAAAAAGAAATATGGAGAAAGTACTGTAGCAAAGCATTTCAATGAGTTCAGACACAATGTGACCGAGCTTCGTTGGTGCGTCCTGGAGGAGGTGAGGTATAAGGCAGGTGAGAATATGGAGAAATTGTTGTTACAGAGAGAAGCAAAATGGATATTTCGCTTGAACACATTAGCTCCTTCTGGCCTTAATGAAGATCTTAATCTCAGGGTATTCCTAAAAGTCACGCTTATTATTTTAATGCATGTTATTTTAATTGTTATATTATGTCATTTATTGCTACTTAGCTGGAGTATAAAAAGAAGTTACGTAGGTGAGGGCTCGTGCTTGAGAAAGGGGAGGAGCCTCCCCGAAACGTCGTGCACGCTCACCTCGGCCCGACCTGTCTGTGTAGTACTCCACGATTTCTCTCCAGAAGCGGAGGGTTTGGAGCGCTCTATTGCTGGACTGTTTGCCTGTTAACGGTCGCGGCATATCTACCTTCAAAAATGCAAGTAGCACATCGTGCACATGTGAGTTATATATTTTAAGGATATATCAATAAAAGGGATGTTTTAAATATTTGTTCCTGTTACATTTGTGAGTGTTTACATTAGACACAGTTAAGTCAGTAGTTGTATACTGCTTATGTATTTCACATATATTGCAATGGAAGGAGCAGCCTGTTGTCCTATATAACATTCATATAATAGGAAATACATTGAAACTATTTGCTGGCACGGTGCTTACGGTGTTCTAGAGCATGCAGGTGCATACGGTGAAGGCAGCAATTCTGAAGACAATTGCCAACTTTTGTGTGAATGCAACTGTTCAGTAGCTTTAGGCTTTATCACAGCGATCACAAAAAACTATTCAATACAGAGTTAAAGTCAGAAATATTGGTCCATTGTCCAAAAAGTTGCTTTGACTGAATAGCAGAGGTTGTATTCAAGTGCAAGGAAACACGGGTAACCCAACAGTAAATACATCAAAAACAACAGTATATAACATCGAAATCACAGGAACGTTATTGCAAACAAATGAAACCAGGGTCTTCGATCAGTGGCATGGTGTTTAGTACACATGCATGTTACTGATCCTTCAGTACACTCCCCTTCCTTAGACAAGTACAAACATTTTACCAGCAAAAGAATTACAAATTCATACACCCATACAGACATGTCTTAATCTTCTTAAAGATTTTCAGGAAACCCTACAGCATGGGACAAACACTTGACATTAAGAGGTTGCAAATTTGTGTGGAAATTGCATATTCCAATAATTTTTTCTAAAATTAATAAATACATTCTTAGGAAAAAAAAAAAAAAATAAGAAAGGCACATCTTGAATCAAGTACAAGAGTTTATCAAGGAGTCAAATCTGCAGGAATTAGCTACACACCTATGGCAGAGCGAAGAGTGTAAAAAAAGAAAATCAGCAGTTTCTATGTACCAATAATATTTCCAAGGTAAAAAGTGCATAAAAATTACAAAATGTTAAATAAGCATGATTTGCAGTGGCCAGTCTAATGTTACATTTCTATGTTAGTAACTTTACCACTCTATAGAAAAAAAAATTCAAGACAAAAAAAAAAAAAAGTCCATAGTAAAATTTGGATACCCCTGTGCCCTCGGAGTTGAGAAAAAGAAGAGAAAGTTTATACAGCACTTTCACTGAGCGTTCTGGAACCCTCAGCTGTCCTGTAGTGTATATCTACAATGATTCAAGCAATTTCTGATATATCCCTATTTTTATTTTCTTGCACTCTACAGTATGGAACTATAAATGAAGGACCAAGATTCTCAGGCCAACACACTTCAGTATACCCAGCCATGCAAGGTCAGGCAGTAGGATTAGCTGCAATATTCTATTAAACTTTCCTAGCAGTTTTGCTGCTAGGCAATGAAAGCCCACAGCCAACATAGTTGTTTTTTAGTTTTTTTTTTTTTTTTAAATAAGAGAATTTTGAAATCTAACCTTATTAGTAGGAGCAAAAAATATCAGAACTGTGGCCATAACAGAAGCTGGCACAAAGACATTTCTTTTTATACACTGTACTGGCATTTATAGTAATGGCAGGATTAGACGTAGCATAGGACGCTGTCAGCTAGAAGAAGAATACAGAGGTTATACACGTATCAACAATTTTAACAGCTGTTTCTGCAGATTATTTTTTCTATTCCAGGTCAGAGAATGTCCTTCACAAGTCACTTTTCAGCCTTCGTACACGACTAGGAGACGACCGTAGAGCAGCAATAGAGACAAAACAAGTAAATCCCTTTTAAGCTTCTAAAAGAAAAGCTGTGTGCGCTAAATGTCTCTTCAATGGAAAGTGATATATGCAGCGGTTATGAACCACAAAACTGACTAAAAGAATGAAACAGAAGAACATTCTGCAGTCTTCAACCATTTACACTGCGGCAGAGAGAGACTGAAAGGCATCACAACCGTTAGTATCAGCTGTTCCCCTGTTGGAAAAGGAAAAAAAACAACACTATTAGTCAGTACATTCCTAGTCAGATAATGCAGAAGGGAGGGGAAAAAAAAATTAAAAAAATAAACAGGATTGTCTGAAAGTCCCATTTTTATGTTAAACACATTTTTAGGACATTTTGTTGTTTTTTTTAATTTTTCATGTCACGTTCAATATTTTTTTTAATAATTCGTAAGTCTTGCAGTTTTCACTTTCGCCACTAGGCCTTGTTTGCACTGCTTTAACAGCAGTCGGAGAGATGCTTTACAGTAGCTTCATGCACATAGGAGACTTAAGACTGACTCAGTCCCATTCACTTCTATAGGAGAGTTTTCTAGGCATGCTCTGTGACCTCGGAAGAAATCAGTGTACAGGGAGGTGAAAGGGTGAACTGTGACTATCTCCTCTTGTGACTGGTGGGTCCTGTGTTATCTATTCACACTGGTGTCTCCTTTCAGTTTGACCCTCTTTGTGCTGATAATGAGCAGACAACTGAGAATCTCTCTCTACAGAACAGGAAGTGTCAGACAATTATTAGGCCTAGTGGCCAAAGTGAAAATTGCAGGACTTAAGAATTATAAAAAAAAAACAAAAAAAAAAAAAAAAATTCTTTAAAAAATGTGTTGAACATAAAAATGTGAGTTAAAAAAATAAGTCATTTTTGATGACATATTCACTTTAATATGCAGGCTTTCCTGCCTTTCACCTTAACACAGATGTTCTCAACCATGCTCCATTTACTATTACTCAGAATAGCATTCTCTTCTAACAGTCTAATTCAACAGGTGCATTCCAAAAGAATAAGCATACAGTTCAGAAAATCTTCAAATAGGAGTCCCCATATCCCCTCAAACCCTAAATCCACCTTGTTTAGAACACCAACCATACAAGAGGTACAGGCAGCAAAAACAAATCCAATAATGGTTGATATCTGCACTGGACTGTAACCAAGGGTCACTTCTCCTCTACAGACTCGGGAGTTGTTTTAATCCGGTAACCCTTTAAAAGCTGACAACGTTGTAAATTTAGTAAACATTTTTAATTGCAAGAATAGTACTGTACACTAGGACTTTCTTGCCATTAAAGCAGGACCTTGAGAGAAGAGAAGGGGAAAAATCAACACAACCAGGGTGTGAGAAAATCAAATCGAACATCACATACTGTATTAGGTTATTAAAATAATATTTTTATTACTACAAGTACCATTACACTGTACATCCAATATATGGGTTTAAAGGGGTTTTACCACAATAGAGAATGAAGGCATATCGCTAGGATAGGCCATCATTTTCTGATAGGTGCAGGTCCCAGAGGTGGAACCCACACCTATCTCAGGAACAGTCCCCTGAAAGTCACAGTGCATACTGGAGAGTTGGTCGCGCTTGCACACGGCTCTCCATTCTGTTCCATTGGAGTGACGAGCAAAGCTGAACACACTGCCTGGCTGTACTCGGAACTCCTATAGAACAGAATGGATAGTAACTTCGCAATTGCGGCCAACGCTCCAGTCTGTGCTGTGACTTTCAGGGGCCCATTCTCGAGATAGGTGCAGGATCCCACCCATCGCAGGCGGGATCCACACCCATCTGATATGCCATCAGTTTCTATTGTGGTCAAACCCCTTTAAGTACATGATAAAAGACAAGAACGTGTACAATAACAAAGCACTCAATAGATAAACTGGTAGAGATGGTCCTGCCCGGAAGATGAGGGGAAAAAGCTTTTTAACATGATGATGTAGTGGCAGCAGGGTTATTGTAAGGTATAGCCTATCCTGAAGAGATGGGTTTTCACATTACTTTTGGAGGTTTTAAAGATGGAAGCGAGTCAGATGTGTTGGAATTGTGAGTGCCACATTAATGGGGAATGCACAAGGAAGGCAGACGAGAGAGGAGAGAAGGAGGTCCTGTGAGGATTGGAGATTACGTGAGGGTAGGTAATGGGAGATTAAAGCAGATGGAAGGACAGGTTATGGAGCACATTGTATGACATGGTTAATACACAGTCGAATCACATTATGATCACCAGCTTATTTGCTGAGTAACTACCGTGTGCAGCACAGACAGCAGCTAGAAGACTTTGGAGTGACGCAATAGGGTCCTGGCAGGTTGTCACAGGTATCTGGAGCCATGCTGACTGCATCCCACAGCTGCTGGAGGATCAACAAAGCTAACACGACCATCCAAATGGTCAAACAAATGCTCAATTGGGTTCAAGTCTGGGGAATTAGTGGGCCATGGTTGTTCTTGGAAGTCTTTGTCATGCTCTTCCAAACAAATGTTGGATATTTCTAGCTTTGTAACTTGTCTTGCTGGAAGATCACATCTGTACCTGGGTGGATCAGCATGTGTTGGTGTATGTGATCTGCATGGATGGATTTATACCCAAATCATTTGAGAGTATCTTCCACATGGGTGAGCCATTGCCAGATTATTTCCAGCAATAGCTGCGAGGTGCTTGTTCTCTGATGTCAGGTGAGAAACAACATCCATTCATTTGAAGAAGCAGAAACAGTGACTCATCAGATAAGGTAAACCCTTTGCCAATTACAGTAAAGTTTCGATATTGTCTTGGGAAAAAAATCTAATCCATTTGTAGTGATGCACATTTGGTAGCGAGCTGCTCCATTGTAGGGTGTTCGTCTGCCCTTATGCACCTACGTAGCTGGCATCTACCTCTCGCACCAATGGCATGTCATATCACCAGTTTCTAAGTCACTTATTCACAATGGTGCCACTTGTCCACTCTCAATACACATTCACCACAGCAGGAATGTGTGTGCAGACAGCCTATCATACACCTTATATACGCTCCAAGCAAGCCCACAACACATGACTTCCTTTATGAGCTACGCCCTGCTGACACAAAGTAGTTATAATCACAGGACTTCTTTGTGCAGTTTGAACTGAACTCATTAGGTAATGGGTAGCCAGTAAAAGGATGATCTAAAGGGAGAGGAATATGAGTAACAAGAGAGGTGAATTAACCATGCAGCAGAGTTAAGAATGGATTGGAGGGGAGCAACAGTGTTAGATAAGAGGTCACCGAATAGGACGTTGCAGTAGTTTAGACGGGAGATGACAAGGGTATGAAACAGCATTTGTGAAAAATCTAAGTTCAACAGAGAGCAGATTCAGGAAATGTTAAGGTGGAGATAGCAGGTAGTGGTAAGGGCTTGGATGTGTGGTTTGAAGGACAGTCTAAAAGGTATCGCAAAGCAACCAACTTGTGGGATTGGTTAAAGCATGGAGCCCTTGACTGTAGTAGACATATCTGGTAAAGGGGTTTGATTGGAAGAGGGAAAGATGACAAACCCAGTTTTCTCCATTTTGAATTTAAAAGGCAGGAGAAGAATGAGGATATGGACGATAGATACTCTAGGATCATGGAAAGCAGAGAGTTCACATCTAGGCTTGAAGTGGTACTGAAAGCCATGAGATTCTGCGAGTTGTCCCAGGTCAAGAGTACAGATGAAGAAGAGTAAAAGGTCCAAGGGCTGATCCCTGAGGGACACCAACAGAGAAATGGGAAGACAATGAACTGATGAGAGTGGGAAATGGTAAACATTTGATTTTTGAGTTAGAAGATGAACTAGGAATGGGCCAAGTCTGTGACGCCAAGAAAATAACAGTTTCCTCAGAAGTTATGAGCACAATGATGTAATCTACCAAATAAGAAACCGAAGACAATCATTGAATATTACTCACATGCAAGCAGTTTCCAGAGAACGCTGCAAGATTTAGGAAAAAAAACAAAAATGACAACAACATTAAATAACAATTTAGAGAGCAATCTGTGCTTCACAAGCTTTATCTGCTCTCATTGCTGTAAGGATATGAATTTTGTAATTTCAGATGAAGACGTTCTCACTTCTACACTGTACAACTTTAGACCTCCAGTATGTCTCTAAATGTACCAACATGGGAGGCGGAGTGGAGATGTATAATGATGGTTGCAAGTCAAATTTTAAAATACAATTATTGCTAGCCTCTGACGTGCTTATCGAAGAAGTGGCTAATCAATGGTAGAGTTTTACTATCTAACTGAAATAACTTCCACACAACTACTGTAGAAGTAGCTGTATCAGTAAAGTATTGATGGGGTATAGACACATAAGATTTTGCTAGGATGAGAGCTACTTTATAGGTCAGGGCTCCACAGAGGATTTTATTATTTTTTTTAATATGTGAAAGTTGGTAAAAAAGATAAAATATGCATGACAGCAGATGATCAAATACGTTAATCATATGTAATGTGTAGAAAGAAAAGATACCCACCTGTTTTAGTGGACGATCAGATCCATCTGGAGCCATTCTGAATCTTTCAGCCCCCACAGGATCAAGTGGACGGCTTCCAACACTATAATTTCGTGGTCGCCTGACTGTGTCAGAACTGGACAGAGGAGTAAAACTGTTTCGCCTCATTCGCATAGGTGCTTGGTTTACATCAAAGGTGCCCTACAAAGGAAGTAGAACAATATTTATTCTAACAAAAAAAGGAACTAGCTAGTACATTACACATGACAAAAGCTATGGAAAGAAGCTCTACCTTGGTGTAAGCCTTAAATTAACCCCTCACCAACAAGTTTTCAACATCCATTTGTTTGGTGTGGCTAAAAGATCATGCTGCTCCATACTTGACCCCCAGGTCATACCTACCTATGGTTTTCAAGTGACAATGGTTTGCATATATAATTTGGCGATATCTAGGCCATATCTAATAGGATGCTATGCTTTTAGTATATGGATTTGGTTTGAACAACATATTGACTTGGATACCAGCACGTACGTACGAACATACATATTATAATATATATATATATATATATATATATATATATATATATTATATATATATATATATATATATATATATATATATATATATATATACATACACATACATATACATACATACACATACATATATATATATATACACACACATACACACACGTTCAAAAGTCTGAGGTCACTTAGAAATTTCCTTATTTTTGAAAGAAAAGCACAGTTTATTTCAAAGAAGCTAACATTAAATGAATCAGAAATACACTCTATACATTGTTAATGTTGTAAACGACTATTCTAGCGGCAAACATCTAGTTGTTAATGCAATATCTACATAGGTATATAGAGGCCCATTTTCAACAACCATCTCTCCAGTGCTCTAATGGTACATTGTGTTTGCTAACTGTGTAAGAAAGCTATTGGATAGTTTAAACACCCTTGAAAACCGTTGTCCAAGTATGTGAGCACAGCTGAAAACAGTTTTGCTGATTAGAGAAGCTACAAAACTGACCTTCCTTTGAGCTAATTGAGAATTTGGAGCATTACATTTGTTGGTTCGATTAAACTCGCAAAATGACCAGAAAAAAAGAACTTTCATGTGAAACTCGACAGTCTATTCTTGTTCTGAGAGATAAAGGCTATTCAATGCGAGAAATTGCCAATAAACTGAAGATTTCCTACAACAGTGTGTACTACTCCCTTCAGAAGAGAGCACCAACAGGCTCCAACCAGAGTAGAAAGAGAAGTGGGAGGCCCTGCTGCACAACCGAGCAACAAGACAAGTACATTGGAGTCTCTAGTTTGAGAAATCAACGCCTCACAGGTCCTCAACTGGCAGCTTCATTAAATACCCGCAAAACGCCAGTGTCAACGTCTACAGTGAAGAGGCGACTCCGGGATGCTGGTCTTCAGGGCAGAGAGGCAAAGAAAAAGCCATATCTGAGACTGGCTAATAAAAGGAAAAGATTAATATGGGCTAAAGAACACAGACATTAGACAGAGGAAGAATGGAAAAAAGTGTTATGGACAGACGAATCGAAGTTTGAGGTGTTTGGATCACACAGAAGAACATTTGTGATACACAGAAGAACTGAAAAGATGCTGGAAGAGTGCTTGGCACAATCTGTCAAGCATAGTGGAGGTAATGTGATGGTTTGGGGTTGCTTTGTTGCTGGTAAAGTGGGAGAGTTGTACAAGGTAAAAGGGATTTTGAATAAAGGAAGACTTTCACTCCATTTTGCAATGCCATGCCATACCCTGTGGATGGTGCTTGATTGGAGCCAATTTCATCCTGCAACAGGACAATGACCCAAAGCACACCTCCAGATGATGCAAGAACTATTTAGGGAAGAAGCAGGCAGCTGGTATTCTATCTGTAATGGAGTGGCTAGCGCAGTCACCAGATCTCAACCCCATTGAGCTGTTGTGGGAGCAAAAAGTGCCCATCAAGTCAATCCAACTTGTGGGAGGGGCTTCTGGAAGCATGGGGTGAAATTTCTCCAGATTACCTCAGCAAATTAACAGCTAGAATGCCAAAGGTCTGCAATGCTGTAATTGCTGCAAAGGGAGAATTCTTTGACGAAAGCAAAGTTTGAAGTAGAAAATTATTATTTCATATAAAAATCATTATCTCTAACCTTGTCAATGTCTGGACTAGATTTCTATTCATTTTGCAACTCATTTGATAAATAAAAAGTATGAGTTTTCAGGGAAAACACAAAATTGTCTGGGTGACCACAAACTTTTAAACGGTAGTGTATATACATACACACCTACACATAATATTTATAAGTATATATACATACACACATATCTATCTATATTTATATCTATCTATCTATCTTTATATCTATCTATCTATCTATCTTTATATCTATCTATCTGTCTATCTTTATATCTATCTATCTATCTTTATATCTATCTATCTATCTTTATATCTATCTATCTATCTTTATATCTATCTATCTTTATATCTATCTATCTATCTATCTTTATATCTATCTATCTATCTATCTATCTATCTTTATATCTATCTATCTATCTTTATATCTATCTATCTTTATATCTATCTATCTATCTATCTTTATATCTATCTATCTATCTATCTTTATATCTATCTATCTATCTATCTATCTATCTATCTATATATATATATATATATACACACACACACACACACACACACACACACACACACACACACACACACACACACACACACACACACACACAACCAACCTTGGTCGTGAGATTCATTAGCAATAACTATAGTAATGAACTGTCTCCCTGATGAACCCTTGTAGGTCTAATGGGGAAAACATGTTGGAGAATGATTTGTGGATATTGAAATTTCAGACAAATTTCGTGCTATGCTACCTTTTGGAGGTTATAACAAACTATTGGTCATATTGGCGATATACCGATTAATATTCATTTACATGATATAGGTCTGTTGTGAATGTATTAAGATGTACCTGGGATTGCAACAATGATAAACCAGTACCTTTGGTATTCCTTTATTTGGGATAATTGTATCTATATATTTCTTTCCTCAACATCTAATAGGAAATTAATGGGGCTACTGTTTAGGGTTAAGTTCCTGGTGGGGGTCGCTCTTATCAGTTGGTTACTCCATAATTTTGGATAGGCAATTCTAGTCCCACACTTGTTTGGCTTTTGTGTGAGGGTAAGTGTAGGTTTAATATATGATTTGGTTATTTTAATAATATTTATTAACGGTTAGGTCTTATATTTTGTTTACTGCAGCACTATATTTATTGTAGGTACCTTACCAACATGTGACATAACTGCATGTCATGATATCGGTAAGAGGGTAGAAAGTGGGCTCACGCGCTGATCCTGCTCCATTCCTGGCAGCTGACACTCGGCGTTCGTGTCCAGGATCAGACGTATAATTACAATACCAACAGTCCAAACACTTAAGATGTCATGGTTTTATTGACCGTAGCATCTAAGCCATTACAAAAGAGTGAGGCGGTCTGTTCCACTGGCTAGTCGCATCCTTCCTTTAACGATGTAATAGCAGGATGATGGCCATTACGGTATGTTCACACGGCATATCTAACGCTTTTAGATACGTGTTTGGATTCGTCTGTTTGACCCCAAACGGACCCAAACACGTATCTAATAAATAAGTGTGATTTACATTGCTTTTTATTGGAAACACGCATCGGCGTTCACACAAGTGATAGCCGATGCGTGTCTCACTCTGTCATTTGAATCTGTCCCAAGAATTGACATGTCAATTCTTGATCCAAAAGACGTAGCAGGAGCCCCATTTTAAACTATAGGGTGCGATCCTCCAAACACGTAGCTGCATGTTGGATATGTGTTAGATCCGATCGCTGCAGCGTTTCTGGATCCGATTTTCGGATCCAAAAACGCTGTTTGAACAAGCCCTTAGGGTTGATGAAGGCTTACTGAAGGCCCCATAGGCCTGCTATCTTAGTACTTCTATGATACCCAGAGGAATGCTTAAATTAGAGCGTCAAAGCGGTCTATCATTTTAAAACGTATCACCAGTGCAGAAAAGTGTACAAATGATTGTGTCCTTTAAGGGTCAAGTACCTTAGAGGAACTAAAAAGAAGAGAGTGTAAGGAAAAAAAAAACATATATATATATAAAAGGATTTCAAAACATATAAAAAAAAAATTTAGAGTTCGAAACACCCCTTTTGCCATAATATGAACTCAAAAGAAAAGTCCGATTTATCTAGCATGATAAATTCTGAAGGAAAAAAAAAAAAAAAAGACACAACAGCCTAACCCCAAAAAATTGCATTGTCTGTTGCTTTGCTAGATTACATATCTAAGTACAGTTCAAAACTGAATCATGAAAGAAAAAAATATGGTGGTAAAAAAATTGCTTAACAGTTATATACGTACTGCTGGCTTTTCTCGGTGTGTTTCTACTGCATCCACATTTAGCTTGATCATTTCAACTTTACAGCCTTAAAAGGGAAAAAAGAAAAACAGAATTGATCTAAAAAGTTTACATATTACTAGATGCAGGAGTTAATAATAGATTCATTATCAAAAATATTCCGTATCAGTGGAGAAAAAACTTGTGACAAGGTGATGCAGCACACAGCAAAGATATAGTTGATGAAAAGATCTACCTGTGTATACAAAGTTTACAACTAATTTCCAAAGTGATGTTTTACTCTGAAATTCATAGGAGATATCAGACTAAAAGACTGAAAAACACATCACTTCCTGAATGAGACCCACTGCATGACTACTCACCATAAGCCACCGGTATTAGCTTTAATACAGTGTGCAAAGGACAACGAAGGTATGGCAAGTCATCTAGAATAATAAAGAAAGAATTAGTAGCAAGTTGCATTGCACAATTTTGTTACTACATACATTTTTTGCATCAAAAGCAAATATTGTTTAGTTCCAAAAGACAGAAATCATTACTTCAGGCTAGCAAAATATTCTATAGCACCAATAGAACAAAAATATCCCACTTCAATCAAGGAAAAAAACTACTGGTCTCCAAGGGAGCATTAAGGAGAAATTCTACACCAAAAAATAATTCCCAATGTGCTGTATTGCCTTACTTATATGCAATTGTAGTACCAGCCACCACCCCCTCATGCATGGAGGATATGTGAGTGGTTGTTTTATTGGTATCTTTGCATCTGTGCAATCTCCCCATGCATTATACTGTGGCTTTTCTGCATGCTGGTGTGAAGAGGTATTAAGTTAATGTGCAGTTTTTTATCATATAATTGTCCCCCTAGCAGTGGGTGTGTGAGCTGCTGCTCAGCAATTAGCTGCACCTATTAATTTTTCCCATGTAGTAGTCGCCTGCTACTGGGTTCAGTCTAGTCCAGCCATTGAGCTGTGAATATGGCCCAAAAAATTGGCGTTTTTTTAGATGGTAAAATGTCAAACATTCGGGCAAGCAAAATATTCTATCGAACCAATAGACCAAAAATATCCCACTTCAATGAAGGAAAACAACTGCTGGTCTCCAAGGGAGCATTAAGGAGCAATTGTACACCAAAAAATAATTTCCAATGTGCTACCAAAAGCAACAGTGTTCATTTCATAGTTGATGTATGCCACAACGTCCAAACAGAGGTATGGACAGCGGGTGGCAACTTTCAGTGACATCTGCTCCCACCGTCAATGGCCAGAACCTGAGATACACAGGGAGTTAGATGTACCTACCGTACTACTTATGCCTTTATAAATGCACCCAATGTGCCATCCGATTCCTTGCCACAACATATTTGGGAGGGGGGAGGGAGAGAGTACAGATTTGTTTACACAACTATATAACACACAGTGGGCATGACTTGAAAATTGGTGTTCACAAACGTTCGCCAACCAATCTGGCCGAATTAGAGCTATTTTGCAAAGAAGAAGGGTCAAAAATTCCAGCCTCTAGATGTGCAAAGCTGGTAGAAACAAACCAGAACAGACTGCAGCTGTTATTGCAGCTAAAGGTGGTCCTATAAAGTATTGACATAGAGGGTCTGAATGTATATGCACGCTACACTTTTCTGATTTGCAAAAATCAGTTGTCATGTTCCCTTTACAGTGAAACAGTCCCAAAGCATGATGTTGCCACCCTCATGTTTCACAGTAGGTATGTTGTTCTTTGGATGCAACTCAGCATTCTCTCCCCTACAAACATGACAAGTTGTGTTTCTAACAAAACAGTTCCTTTGGTTTCATCTGACCATATGACATTCTCCCAGTACTCTTCTAGATCATCCAAATGCTCTCCAGCAAACTTCAGGCGGGCCCAGACATATACTGGCTTAAGCTGGGGGACACATCTGGCACTGCAGGATCTGAGTCCCTGGTGGCGTAGTGTGTTACTGATGGTAGCCTTTGTTATGTTAGTCCTAGCTCTCTGCAGGTCATTCACTAGGTCCCCCCATGTGGTTCTGGGATTTTTGCTCACCGTTCTTTTGATCATTTTGACCCCACGGGGTGAGATCTTGCGTGGAGCCCCAGATGGAGGGAGATCATCAGTGGTCTTGTCTGTCTTTCATTTTCTAATTATTGCTCCCACAGTTGATTTCTTCACACCAAACTACTTGCCTATTGCAGATTCAGTCTTCCCAGCCTGGTGCAGGGCTACAATTTTATTTCTGGTGTCCTTCGACAGCTCTTTGGTCTTCACCATAATGATGTTTGGAGTGTGACTGTTTGAGGTTGTGAACAGGTGTCATTTATACTGATAAGTTCAAACAGGTGCCATTACTACAGGTAATGAGTGGAGGACAGAGGAGCCTCTTAAGGAAGAAGTTACAGGTCTGTGAGAGCCAGAAATCTTGCTTGTTTGTAGGTGACCAAATACTTATTTTCCACCATAATTTGCAAATAAATTATTTCCAAATCAGACATTGTAATATTCAGGATTTGTTTTCTCATTTTTTTCTCTCATAGTTGAGGTCTACCTATGATATCAATTACAGGTCTCATGTTTTTAAGTGGGAGAACTTGCACAATTGGTGGCTGACTAAATACTTTTTCTCCCCACTGTATATGCACACACGTGTACAAATTAATGATACCCCCCTTTTCCGGTTTATAAGGAACACAAACAAACATAACTGAAATTGCGTGTTAATGAAAAAGTGTAAACTACTAAAATATAATCTTATTTGTAGCTAAGCTCTATTATAAAAAAAAACAAAACAAAAAAAAAAAACAACACAAACGACCACAACTGAATTTTGGCCACATAAAAAACCAGCTTAAATACCACAGATCTTTAAAAAAATATATTTTGTATCGCTGCAATCATAGTGACACATTAATGTTAACATTAACTCCATGAAAACGAAACCCCAAAACACTAAAGCAATGGTATCACACAAATAAATTATATGATACATTAAATGGGACCATAAAAAAATTACAACTTACCCCACAAAAAAAAACAAAAACACACAAGACCTCATAGGCTATTTCAATGTAAAAATAAACATTAAGCATTCTTGGAAGATAGGATCGGAAAAAAAAACATTAAAAAATAATTACTGTGTTAAAATGGCTTATGCCTGGTTGTGAAGCTTAGCTATATAAAAGTGAATAGCTTATTGGCAGGTGTAGAGGGCAGTACACAAACTCTTGTTGCCGTTATTATTGATAGACATTTTCCTATAACGCAATAATTGTGAAGATCACATGGCAGCCTCCAAGGCTCTAGACTTGCATTCTCTGAATGAAAAGATTTATTAGACTGTCTTCCCCTGGCAGAGCTGGTACTGGCTCCACCTGCTCACATGATGTTGCGTAATAAGGTGTGGGGATGTAGCTCACCGGTAGCAAAAACACACTGTTCACAGTGTGCGTTTTTAAGTCTCTTGGCCTTTTTTCAGCCACCGAGTATACGGCCAGGGAAAAGAAAAGCATACGGGCTTAACTTCAGCCCAACACAAAAACAAATACACCGTCGGTGTAGATAACTCACAGTCTCTGTAAGTCCAGCAGTTCTTAGGTGTTTTTCCCCACCTAGATCAGGGTATGTGGTATCCATGGACGGAAGGCGCAGCTCGAACTTCTCGTCTTGTCCCAGTCAGGCAACTTCTGACTGAGAACCACCACCACACCCATCCTCCAAACTTACTTCCTTAAGTAGGCCTCAAAACCAGGCCTGGATGCCTGGGAGCAATCCACCCACCCTGCTCTTTGAATTGCTCCAGTAAAGCCTGACCCAGATCGACTGCTATCCAGCAGTCATACTAACAAAACAAATGCCAGTACCATATCGATACTGACGTACGGCTAACAGGCTTTACTTCACCGAGATCAGAAACCTCGGTGACACGTATCGACCATCAATAACGGCACCTCGTGCCTTCTCACATACCCCACCCCTCTGTCCAAAGCCGTGGGTTTGGGCACCGTCTGCCACAAGACTGTGCACTCTTGAGAGGGCATCTCTGCGTTTTCCCTGCTGCTTGCCCGGCCTATGTTCTCACTGTGAACGCAAAATCCTGCAGGGCAAGAAACCAGCGGGTAATCGTGGCATTATTCCCCTTCTCCCGCATCCACATGAGTGGGGCATGGTCGGACACTAGCCTGAATTTCCTTCCTAACAGGTAGTATCTGAGGGAATCCAATGCCCACTTTATGGCCAGACATTCTTTCTCAATGATGGCATAATTCCGTTCTGCCGGGGACAATTTCCTACTTAGGTAGATCACGGGGTGCTCTTCCCCATTTACTATCTGAGACATAACGGCTCCCAATCCCACCTCAGAGGCATCTGTCTGGACCACAAATTCACGGGAGAAGTCCGGGCCTGTTTGAGCTCCTGGAAAGCCCTCTCTGCCTCAGGGGACCATTTTATCATTGTTGACTTCGTGCCCTTGGTTAAGTCAGTCAAGGGAGCGGCTATTTCTGCAAACTTCGGGACAAACCGTCTATAGTACCCACAATACCAAGAAAACGCCCTGACCTGCTTCTTGGTGAGGGGCGGGGCCACTTCTGGATCGCCTCTACTTTATTCACTTGGGGCGTAATTTCCCCTCTTCCCACTATGTACCCAAGGTACCTGGTTTCCTCCATCCCTAGGGCACACTTAGTTGGGTTTATCGTAAACCCCGCCTTCCTTAAGGCATCTAGCACAGCCTGGACTTTCCCGAGATGGCTCTCCCAGTCATGACTAAAGATCACAATGTCATCTAGGTAGGCGGCCGTGTATCTCCTATGTGGGCGCAGCACTTGATCCATAGACCTCTGAAAGGTGGCGGGGGCCCCCTGCAAACCAAAAGGCATTCGGACATAGTGAAATAACCCATCAGGAGTAGAGAAAGCAGTCTTCTCTTTAGCTTCCTTTGAGAGGGGGATCTGCCAATACCCCTTTGTTGAGGTCAAGTGTGCTAATATACCTCGCCGGACCTAACTGCTCGATTAATTCATCTACCCGGGGCATAGGGTAGGCATCCACTGTGGATACTTCATTGAGTCTGCGATAATCATTGCAGAATCTCCATTCTCCGTTTGGCTTTGGCACTAGCACTATGGGGCTGGACCATCCACTCTTGGACCTCTCGATCACCCCTAGTTCTAGCATTTTCTGCACCTCTTTGGAAATGACCTCCCGGCGGGCCTCGGGGACTCTATAGGGCTTCAGGTTTACTCTCACATTGGGGTCTGTGAGGATCTCATGCTCTATCACATGGGTACGGCCAGGGGTATCGGTGAACAGGTCTCGATTCTTCTGCAGCAGTTCCCTACATTGTTGCTTTTGGGAGGGGGATAGGGTCTCTGAGATTTTTACGGCTTCTATGTCGGCCTCTGTTTTGGTCACCAAGCAAGAACCCTCAGGAGGCTCTCTCTCCTTCCAGGGTTTTATCAAATTTACGTGGTAAATCTGAAAGGGTTTCCTCTTTCCTGGCTGGTGGACCTTATAATTCACCTCCCCCACCTTTTCAACTATCTCGTAGGGGCCCTGCCACTTAGCGAGAAATTTGCTTTCAATGGTGGGTACTAATACTAGTACCCTGTCTCCCGGGTTAAAGTGCCTTATCCTGGCGGACCTATTATAGACTCGGGCCTGCGCTTCTTGTGCTTGAAGAAGATGCTCCTTGACAATCGGCATCACCCTGGACATCCTCTCCTGCAGTTGGGCCACATGCTCCACTACACTCCTATGAGGGGTGACCTCACTCTCCCAAGTTTCCTTGGCCACATCTAAGAGTCCTCTAGGATGTCTCCCATACAAAAGCTCAAAGGGTGAGAACCCTGTGGAGGACTGGGGTACCTCTCTAATTGAGAACAGCAGGTATGGTAAGAGGCAGTCCCAATCCCGCCCATCCTTCTCTACCACTTTCCTCAGCATGGCCTTCAGGGTCTTGTTAAACCGCTCAACGAGACCGTCCGTCTGAGGATGGTAGACTGAAGTGCGCAGCTGCGTAACTTTCAACACCTTACACAGCTCCCTCATTACCTTCGACATGAATGGTGTTCCCTGATCCGTTAAGATCTCCTTGGGAATTCCTGTGCGGGAGAAGACATAGAACAGCTCACGTGCAATATTACGGGATGAGGGGTTCCTGAGAGGGATGGCCTCTGGGTAACGGGTGGCGTAATCAACAATGACCAGGATGTACTGGTGACCTCTCGCTGACTTTACCAATGGCCCTACCAGATCCATCGCTATCCTATCAAAAGGGACCTCAATGATTGGTAGCGGAACCAGAGGGCTACGGAAATGTGCTAACGGGGATGTGACCTGGCAGGTGGGACACGATTGGCAGAAATCCCTAATCTCCCGGTAACACCCTGGCCAATAGAAACGCTGTAGTATCCTCTCGAGCGTTTTGTCTGCACCCAAATGCCCCCCTAACACATGGGTGTGGGCCATATCCAGGACCATACGCCTATAGGGACCCGGAACCAATAACTGCTCTACCACCTCATCCCGGATTTTGGTGACTCGATACAACAGGTCTTGATTCAGGGCAAAATGCGGAAACCGACTCTCGGCCCCCAACACCTGGGGTATCCCGTTGAGAACCGTCACATTTTCCCGGGCCCCTTTTAGGGTCAAGTCCTGAAGTTGGGCGGTACCAAAATTTTGTCTAGATACCTTCAACTCGGGGACAGGCTCGTCCGATGAGACCTCTTCCTCATTATCTCCCACCAGGACTGAAAAAGGGAACTCTGGAATTGTCTCATGTTCCCCCCCCAGCGGCCTGGTCCAGGCACCGTGTGGGACTTGGCAGAGACGGTTTTCGCCACAGGTCCCAGAACAGAGGACAGTCACGGCCCACAATCACATCGTGCAATAGACCCTGCACCACTCCAACATTGTGTGACAGGGTACCCCAGCCTGTCTCAAGTTTAACCTGGGCCACTGGGTAAACCCTTGTGTCCCCGTGGATACACGTGACCCCTAATTTTTTCCCAGGGACCAACACATATGGGAGCGAGGCCGATATGAGAGTGACTAAACTCCCTGAGTCCAGTAATCCTGAGACCATGGTGCCATTCACTGTAAGTTTACACATCTGGGGTTCCTCCCCATTGGTTGACACAGCGCTGCACGCTGGATGTGCAAAGAGGGAACTGTGGCGGGTTGCAGAGCAGTCCATGGGCTCCGTCGTGAGGGGACACTGAGCCGCTATATGTCCCGGGCCCCGACATCTCCAGCACACAATATCTCTGGTCATTCCTTTTGGCACCGGGTATGGGCCTCCCCTGGCCTTGGCGCGACCCTCCCGGGGAGTCTTGGCTCCTGGCTTCTGTACGTCCCAGTCTCTCCTGCCCTCCCAGGACAGGGATTTCAGGTTCCCTGGGCCCCCCAACGACCTCTCCATAGCGTGGAACCTTTCTACCAGTCCCACTAGGTCATCCGCCGTCTGCGGATCACCCTGCGCCACCCAGCACTGCACAGAATGCGGCAGCGAGTGCATAAAGCGGTCCATAACCACCCGCTCCACCATTTGCGCTGGGGAGCATATCTCAGGCTGCAGCCATTTTTGGACCAGATGTAATAAGTCAAATAGCTGCGACCTCGGAGGTTTGGCCTTACTGTATGCCCACTGGTGTACCCTCTGAGCCCGGACCGCTAACGTAACCCCAAGACGCGCCAGGATCTCGGCTTTTAATTTGGAATATTCCTTAGCGTCCTGTAAGGCGAGGTCGTAGTAGGCCTTTTGGGGCTCCCCAGTCAGATAAGGGGCCAGCACCTCAGCCCATTGCTCCGGTGGTAGTGCCTCCCGGTCGGCGACTCGTTCGAACACGGTGAGGAACGCCTCGATGTCATCTTCCGGAGTCATCTTCTGGAGGGCTTCCCTGAGGGTCCTCCTGGCCCGATGTCCCTCATCACATGACGGCGGAGCTGGATTTTCCCGGGCCCGCATGGCATCCGTTAACATGGCCATCTGTTGCATCAGCAGCTGGTTCGTAGCTTGCTGCGCCTGCAGGGCTTCAGTATGAGCCCTCTGCTGCTGTTCTGTGGCTTGTCTCTGCGCCTGCATGGCTTCCCCATGAGCTTTCTGCTGCTGCGCTGTGGCTTGCTGCTGCTGCAGATTCGCTTGAACCAGGTGCTTAATCAGCTCCTCCATATTCGCAGTTGTAGCTTGGCTCTGTGCTGCTTTGACCCAGGACATACACAGCGGATCTGTGCCCGCATCCTCCACCACTTGTGGGGATGTAGCTCACCGGTAGCAAAAACACACTGTTCACAGTGTACGTTTTTAAGTCTCTTGGCCTTTATTCAGCCACCGATTATACAGCCAAGGAAAAGAAAAGCATACGGGCTTAACTTCAGCCCAACACAAAAACAAATACACAGTCTGTGTAGATAACTCAGTCTCTGTAAGTCCAGCAGTTCTTAGGCGTTTTTCCCCACCTAGATCAGGGAGTGTGGTATCCAGTGGACGGAAGGCTGCAGCTCGAACTTCCTCGTCTTGTCCCAGTCAGGCAACTTCTGACTGAGAACCACCACCACACCCATCCTCCAAACTTCCTTCCTTAAGTAGGCCTCAAAACCAGGCCTGGATGCCTGGGAGCAATCCACCCACCCTGCTCTTTGAATTGCTCCAGTAAAGCCTGACCCAGATCGACTGCTATCCAGCAGTCATACTAACAAAACAAATGCCAGTACCATATCGATACTGACGTACGGCTAACAGGCTTTACTTCACCGAGATCAGAAACCTCGGTGACACGTATCGACCATCAATAACGGCACCTCGTGCCTTCTCACAAAGGGTATGTTCACATGGCATACTGGGGCGCGTGCTGTACATGCCGCAGTACGCTGCGTGTTTTGGAAGTATGCGCTGATCAGCGCGTACTTCCAGTTATAGGGGTGAATTGGGGCGGAGCAGCCACTTCTCTCCCCGGACGTATGATACGATCGGATTGTACACCCGGGGAGACAAGGCATAATTCATAGTTCTCTATGAGAGCTATGAATTACTGTAATTGCGGCGCGCATTTCGCCGCGTGTAAAGGGCAAATACATGGCGAAATACACGCCGCAATTAAGCCGTGTGAACATAACTTAAAAGTCCTAACAACAGATCAAAAAAGAGGATGTCTATACAGTATATTAAGTTTGATGAAAATTTCTGTAGAGGGATATTCCCACCATAGGCATTTATGTCATATTCATGCAGCTTTAAATGGGTTTTATCGTTACAAAGATCATGTCTCAGATTATGGGGACAGTAAAAATAAGCACTTTTGTAATTGGGTTGCATTACCTCTGTCACTTGGTTTAGCAGATAGGAGCTTCTCTGTAAATCTGTGTTCTATTTCTGCTGTTGCTGGTCGGAACGCCCCCTGGACGGTTCTCGTGTCCTAGACACGCCCCCTGCACTGTGATTGGCTGGCTGCACACTGTGTTTACTCCCCTCTGAGCTGTAAAAATCGATAGTGAAAGGTCTGCTGTCTCTATATACATCTCAGCTCTAGGGTCAATGATCTGGGCAATTACTGGCTGTTTAAAGGGCTTTTGCCAAGAGGTTGATTCACCTCCTCACAGGTCCAGTCCTTAAGCTGCAACTTTGAAAAGAGGGCATTCTGTTCCTCAGATCTAATGCAAGCCCCGCCTCTTTATGACATCTGTAGTGTATAACATAAGGATTCAACACTGTGACTGTATAAGCTGCTTGTGTAGTGCAGTGCTTAGGTGATCAGCTCTGCAAGACAGAGGTTAGGAGTTCAAGCCCATCGGTATTTTTTTTTCCTTTTATAAATTGTACACATATGTAAATATATGAAAATATATGTGTAGACATCTATAATTTTATTTATATACACACACAAAGCTCCCCTATATAGTGTCCCATCCTCACAGTCACACCAAACACTTCCAACATATGTGATACAATGCCTATACTCTGGGGGATGAGACATGATATAGGGGAGCTATGTATGTGTATATATATCATTATAGAGATTGACATATATATTTTAGGTCTCTCTACATATGTGTAGAATTTAGGAGGGGAAAAAATATACTCTGTGAGGGGACTAGAACTCCAAACCCCTTCGTTGTAAAAGCAATGCTCTACCGCTGCACCACCAGCCCAAGTCAGTTAATGGCTGAGCAGGGTCTTCTCTCAAAGCTGAGTGCTTCTCTCCCCATTGTTTTCACTCACATGTCACTGACAGCAAGCAGAGATCTTTACTTGAAGCTGACATTTGTCCTTGTAGTTGAGTAAAGATCTCTGCCTGTTGTCAGTACAATTTGGGTGAACACCACTAGAACAGAAGTTAAAGCTGCTGGGTTTCAGTGTCATTTGTGTGTAAACTAAGAGATATAAAAGGTGCTTGCGGTAGCTTGTGGAGCCTCAAGGCTGCAGACATAAGCAGGCAGGAGGCTACAGAGCTGTTATATCCAGACAACCTTCTGCATCCCCTGCTTCAAACAAAATGATGTCACAGTTCTTCAGTGAGGGGAGACACGCCTCCTGGGAGGAGAGACACGCCCCTGGATTTCAAACTCAATCTGAGAAAATTAGCTGAACAGCCCGAACAGCTCAAACGATAAAACTCCTTTAACCTCTGCAGCATTGCTTTTAAGAAAGTCTAAAAACCATTGCCTTTGTGTCCTTTAACCCCTTCGCAACATTGGATGTATGCATATGCCCTAGCGGGAAGTGACTTCCCGCAAATGGACGCATGCATACGTCCTGGCGATCGCGCGAGCTTGCCGCGCACGATCGCAACATGGAACCAGCGCTAAATTACCGCTGGCTTCATGCTGCATCACCCCCGGCCAGAGTGAGCTCCGGCCGCGGGTGATTAACGCTTTATTATTGCAACCTGTCATGGTCGCGATAATAAAGCCGCAGGCAGGAGGAGTGAGCTCCCCCTGCCTACAAACGGCGCAGTAATGGCGCTCTGCGCCGCTACTGATCCGCTTACCAGACTCCCCGGATGCTTTCTGAATGCATCTGGGTAGTCTGGTGATGTCACCATGCCCACAATGCATTGTGGGCATGGTGTCAGTAGTTATCATGGCGACCTGTATACAGCAGTAATGCTGTGCACAGGTCTCCTATTCAACCCGCTGTTACAACTCCCCACTGGGGAAAAGTAAAAAAAAAAAATGTGAAAAAAGTAAAAAAGTAAAACACAGACAATAAAATTAAAACACGTACACCGCCCTTTTCCCCATTACAAACGCCAATCGCCCCAAAAAAGATCAAAAATAAAGTACCCATATTTGGTATCGCCGCATGCGTAACGACCCACCCTAAATATGTCACATTAATTAACCCGTACGGTGAACGCCGTAAAAAACAAAAAACAGTCACAGAATTGCAATTTTTGTACATCCTGCAGCACATAAAATGGAATAAAAAGCGATCAAAAACTCATATAAAACGCCAAAGTTGTACCAATTAAAACATCAGTTCATTAAGCAAAAAAAAAGTCCTTACACGTCTCTGTATACGGAAAAATAAAAAAGTTATGGCTCTTAGAAGAAAGCGATGCATAAATATTATTTAACACAATAAAAACACCTTTTTTTTGTTTAAAGTGCATCAAAATTAAAAAAAATATCTAAATTGGGTATCGCCGTAATCGTATCGAACCAGATAGTAAAGCTAACTGGTCATGGATACTGCACGGTGAGCGCTGTTAAAAATAAAAATAAAAAAACACTACTAGGATTGCAGTATTTTCTTCCCCCTGCCTTCCAAAAAACGGATTTAAAACCGATCAAAAAGTCTTGTCCCCCCAAAAATTATACCAATAAAAACGTCAACTCATCCCGCAAAAAACAAGCCCCTACACAGCTCCGTACACAGAAAAATAAAAAAGTTATGGCTCTCAGACTATGGCGATGCAAAAACGTGTTTTCCTTTTTGAATAAAAGTGTTTTTATTGTGTAAAAGCAGTAAAACATAAAAAAATTATACAAATTGGGTATCGCTGTAACCGTATCGACCTGCTGAGTAATACTAGTATGTCAATTATACTGCATGGTGACCGTTGTAAAAAATAAAAAACACTACCAAGAATTCTGTATTTTGTTCAAAATACCTCACAAAAACCTTAATAAAAAGTGATCAAAGCGGCATATGCCCCCCATAATGGTACTAATAAAAACTTCAACTCATCTCACAAAAAACAAGCCCATAATCAGCTCCGTAAACAGAAAACTGAAAAAGTTATGGCTATCAGAAGAGAACATAAAAACGCAATTTTTTATAGACCTATTTCTATTGTGTAAAAGTAATAAAACATAAAAAACTATATAAAATCTATATCATTGCAATTGTACCGACCCTCATAGTAAAGTTATCACGTCATTTACACTGCACGGCGAACACTGTAGAATTGAAGCCCAAAAAACAATGGCGGAAACTGCGTTTTTCCCACTTATTTTCATAGCCCAATGCAAAAAAAAAAAACTATGGAACACCTGTGTGCCCAAAATGCACAATACACCCTTAGATGAGATCCTTTAGGGAGGCTGAATCCAAAATGGGGCGACTTCTGGAAGGTTTCACCTGTTCTGGTACTTTGGGGGCTTTATAAATGCGACATGGCCCCAACAAAATCTGCGTTACAAAAGCCAAACAACACTCCCTCCCTTCTACGCCCTGCCATGCGCCCAAACAGCAGTTTACACCCACATGTAGGGTATTACCGAATTTGGAAGAAGTTGCGTAACAAAATTTTGGGTGCTTTTTTTACCAGGTTTCCTTGTAAAAATGAAACATTTTCAGCTAAAATTGCAGATTGTTGGGAAAAAAAAAAATGTTTTTTTCATTTTTACAGCCCAACGCTAAAAAATTTCGTGACACACATGTGGGGTCGATATGCTCACTACACCCCTGGATAAATTCCTTAAGGGGTGTAGTTTCCAATAAGGGGTCTTTTTAGGGGAGTTTAATAAGTTTTAGCACCTTAGGGTGTCCGCAAACCTGAAATGGCTCCTAAATAAAATTGTAATGAAAATGAGACCCCAGAGTCCAGTAGGTGCTCCTCCTATTCTGGGGCTTTTGGTTGAGCCAAATAGCGCACTAGGGCCACATAAAGGATATCTCTGAAAACGGCAGAATCTGGGGAATCAATATTAAGTTGCATTTCCCTGATCACATTTACCGTATTCTTGTGAATAATGTATAAAAATTGAAAAGCTGCAAAAAAAAGTGAAATTTTGAAATTCCACTTCCACTTTGCTTTAATTCCTGTGAAACACCTAATGGTTTAATAAACTTCCTTAAGGGGTGTCGTTTCTTAGATGAAGTCCTTTATTTGGGTACCTAACATACAGGCCAATGAAAGTCACGTTAGAACTGGACTGGTCCCTAAAAAAATGTATATTGCAAATTTTCTTGAAAATTACTACTAAATTTCTAAGCCCCCTAATGTCGTAAAAAAAAACCCCCAAAAAAACGACATTTAAAAAAATGATGCCAAACTACAGCAAACATATGCTAGATGCTAGTTATAAACAATTTTGAGTGGAATAACTGTCTTACATGCAGAAATTTTTTAAGTTTAAAATTGGTAATTTTTTCACAATACTTTAAATATTTTTCACAAATAAACAAGCATTTTTTTGGACCAAAATTTCTTTATATCTTAAAGCACAATATGTCACGAGAAAACAATCTCTGAATCACATGGATAGGTTAAAGTGTCAAAAAGTTATTCTGACAAAGTGACAGATGCCAGATTTAAAAAATGGGGTTCTGTCAGAGAGGCCAAAACTGGCTCCGGCGGTTAATGCCAGCCCATATTATTGTACACACTTCTTTTATATACAGTCTGTTATAAGTCTTATAGCCTTACAATAAAAATCATAGAGTAGAAAATAATCCTTCAGATCTATTGCTTTCTATTAATAGCTTCCACTTGTTACCTGCACTTTTATCCAGGAAGTAAGCCAGAAGACATCTCATGACAGCCTGGTGGCAAATAACGAGAATGTTTCCCTGGCGCTCCAATTCCATTATGACAGGTTCAAGGCGCTGAACAAGATCTTGATAGGACTAAATACAATATTGCAATGCATTAGTAAACTAGCAAATCAAGGCAATAAAAAACGCCAAATCCATAATCTAATTCCATCTGTCTACCATGCTTTGACAGAGAAAAAACTGCCATGAACAGCACCTCCTATTGTAATATTTCTGCAGTGCAAACACATATTTGAAGAGAACCTGTCACACAGTTTATGCCCCCCTGGCTGAGGGCAGCACAAGCTAGTGTCAGACCTGCTGTTTCCAGCGCTGTGTCCCTTATTCTGTGAGATCCTGTAGTTTGAGTATTTAATGCTCAAATCTGCAGTTTTCAGCCAGAAAAGAGTCATAAAAAGAGTCGTCTTTTTCTTGCCTCGCCCACCTCACAACTGACTAACCTATTACTTTGAATAGGTAGAACCATGAGAATAAGTGTCACTGGGCGGGGCTAGCCTTTGGTGGGTGGGGCTATCACCTGCTCATGAATAAGATTTAAGGGGTAAATGCTTTAAAAATGCTTCATCTTACAGAATAAGGGACACAGCGCTGGAAACAGCAGGTCTGTCACTAGCTTGTGCTGTCCTCAGCAAGGGGGGAAATCTATGTTACAGGTTCTCTAACTCCCTATAAACACAGCAGATTATTTTGAGAATGGACCAACAAGTAAGGGATTTTATATCAGAAATTCTTTAAAAACGCAAGTAGGGTAAATGTTCAGTGAGCAAAACGTATGCCTTTTAGACACTCTTTCTGCTTGTTCTTTGATGGTGTTGAAGAGCATCTATAAAATGTGGTTTACAGGAGTCATAAAATGCACAAGATTCTTGTCTGCACAAAAAGTTGGAGTACATATATACCAAAAAGAATGGGAAAAAAGTTTAAAGGGGTATTTACCATCACAATGATTAACTTTAGACATTTAGGCAAAGGTAAATAAAGACCATTACCAAATACATGGCCGTTCTGACTTTGCTTTTGTACATAAGCTTCCCTAGGTTACAGACCATCTCTCTGCTCTAACAGACTTTAAAGCCTTGGTTGAAAAGGTGACTTCACTTTCTGCTGCGTTTCATCATCCGCACAGGAGCTTGTTTAGGCTTCCTACCTATATACCTTAACCCTTTAGAGCTCTGTAGCCTTACGCACTGCTGTTTAGACCTCTCCATCTGCAATGTCCCTCTAACAGGCTCACCTTGGAATAGCAGAGCTCAAATAGCTTTTCACCATATTTTTTGCAGGGACCATTTAAACACTTCGATAAATTAATCATTTTGCATCAAATACATTATACAAAGTGTGCCAATTTCAAAAAGTTTGATGTACCTTGCACCATTTTTACCAACTCAATTTAATGATTTAAAAAAAAAAAAAAATACACAGATCTGTCTACTACTTTCAGATATGTTATCCAGGCTATCCTCATTTACCATAACTGTCAACTATTCATAATATGTAGTCACTCTCAGGGCCGGGACGACGGGTAGGCCAAGGTAGGCGACCGCCTAGGGCGCCTACCTCAGCCTATCCCTAAGGGGCGCCGTCAGGGCCCCGACCCTCGCCGGGCTCCAGGCCGCTGCCATGGGCCTGAAGCGCCGGCGGTCTCGGGGACCGCTTCTGCGGAGCAGAGAGCGAGCGCTCCCTGCCCCGCAGACAGTTCGGGCCCGCTCCCCGGAGAATCGCGGGATCCTACGGTGAGCTGCAGGGCCGACACAGCGCACGGGGCCGTGGCGGGTCCTCAGCGCTGTGAGGACCCGGCGGCCCCGTGCGCCTCAGCCGGCAGCGTCGCAATGACGTGATGTCATCGCGACGCTGCCTCTCCTCGGGCGCACAGCGCGTCACAGGCCGTGCGCCCGAGGAGCTGCCGGAGGAGCGCGCGGCTGAAGAGGACAGAAGAGGAGCGCGCGCCCGGGAATTGGGTAAGTATTAATGTTGTTGTTTTTAAGTGCCTGCCTGTGGCCCCCATACGCCTGCCTGTGGCCCCCTATATCCCACCTGTGGCCCCCATAATGCCTGCCTGTGGCCCCCTATAATGCCTGCCTGGTGCCCCCGTACGCCTGCCTGGTGCCCCCGTACGCCTGCCTGGTGCCCCCGTACGCCTGCCTGGTGCCCCCGTACGCCTGCCTGGTGCCCCCGTACGCCTGCCTGTTGCCCCCGTACGCCTGCCTGGTGCCCCCGTACGCCTGCCTGGTTCCCCCGTACGCCTGCCTGGTGCCCCCGTACGCCTGCCTGGTGCCCCCGTACGCCTGCCTGGTGCCCCCGTACGCCTGCCTGTGGCCCCCATACGCCTGCCTGTGGCCCCTATACGCCTGCCTGTGGCCCCCATACGCCTGCCTGTGGCCCCCATACGCCTGCCTGTGGCCCCCATACGCCTGCCTGAACCCCTAGCTATATATTTGCCTGAGCCCCTAGCTATATACCTGCCTGAGTGCCCCTATATTTATATACCTACCGGTCTAAGAGGACAATATTTAACCTGCCTGACTAGAGGGATATCTAATCCCTTCTGACAAAGGGGGGACTTATATCCCTAAAATTTAAAGGGTTACGAAATGTGAGGAACCCAAAGATTTTGTGTCCAAATCCTCAGGGAGATCTTGGGGAGCTTTGGCTAAGGGGAAGGGGAGGAGAGAGAGGGAAAGTGAACGACGGATAAAAAAAGGGTCCCTGTGAGTCACAAAATTTAAACGTCATGTAATAATTTATTTCTGCGACCCTACATACAATAGTATCTAGACTTATTACTGTATGGCAGTGGTATTTTTTTTTAGAGCCTGTGTACAGCTGTGTCACATGTGGGGGTTTGAGTTTCGGTCAGGGTTGGGCAGAATTATTTGACCTTAATGTAATTTTTTGGGGTTTGGTTTTTTTGAGGATGTTTTTAGAACAATCATTCGTAGGTAGATTTGTCCATGATCGGTGGATTATTTAGTGAGTTATTTAGGGGTATTACACTGTCATACGGGGGGCGTTTTTAAAAATGCTAATTTTGTCGGGCTGATTTTCTTTTGGGGCAGTGACTGGAGGAGTTTGGACGGGAGTTGTGGAATGTGAAAAAAAATTACGCGGACCGGCGCAGGGGTGAGAGGAATTATGTGTGTGGGGGGGGGGATTTTTTGAGAGCGGGGGGGGGGGGGGGGCGCCATTGGGTGTACTCGCCTAGGGCACCAAAATACCTTGTCCCGGCCCTGGTCACTCTGTTACTTTTTTAATTAAAAAAAAAAATTAAAAAAAAAAAAAAAAAAACACAAACACTTCCCCCAACAAGTTGAGATAGTAGGTTAAAGAAGTAGGGTAGCAGAATACTTTAGGTCTGTAAAAACATAAAAAATAGAAAGACAGAACAGATTCATACAGCTCACCTCTCCTCCAGGGTAGCGATAGAGATATTTATCCTGATCTCTCAGTGAAAACTCCTCTGGGTATTTTTCTTCAATTTCTTTATAAGTCATTTCTTCACAAACTCCCTTAAAGAAAAATACTCTTAATATTTTATCACAGTAACAGATCTGCATATTGTCTGCACTTTTTGGACAAACTCTGCAAAATAATAGACCCAGACAGGTTTGGCAAAATTAGATCTAAAAAAATAGGATGTGACGCTATAGTAAGAACACCCATAGATGTTGGTCAATCAGTAGCTCTCTCCCAATCAATATTGTTGTAAGGGCGTTCATACTAAATTGTGTCAGCGTTATACAAATGCACTTAATGTAATATGTTATATTGGCAACATCCCATTACAACGCAGATACCTTTGGAAAAAAAAAAAAAAAATGTTTTTTTCCTTTTTTTGGGGAGGGTGGATGAAAGGGTAGGGGAGGGTTCCGGGAATGAAAAGAAAAAAGGTGAAGGGTTATAGTTGGAATGAATCAGAGTCCAAAGCGAAGCATGCAGTATGGAGAAATAAGATCGCTAAAGGTCGACCAAAAGTAATATTGCATCCCCACCATTATTTTTAAAAAAGTCAAAAACTACATCAGATGTAGCCGACAGAACAGTTAAAGGCTCTCAATCCGTAGAAAAGTTTTTGTCAATGTTTTATTAAAAATTGGTAGTTTACCATATAAAACACATTTCTGGAAAATCTTCTCATAACTGCACGTTGTACTGTTCTTTTGCCGGTTGTTCTAGAAATAAAATACTTAATCTGTCAAATGGGTGTTACCTCTTCAGGGTGTGCCTCTGCACAGTCTGACATTGTCCAATCAGTGCTAAGTCAGTGTGTGCAGGAGAAGATCTCATTAACCCTTATACCGACATTTGTGTACTCATCCGGCAACAAGTGTGGGTAGGTGGTTACGCAAATTGCGTGATGAGTACGTCAAGGGATCTTGCGCGTCTACATGCAAGCGGTGGCGCTAAAGATCGCGGATCGGAAACCAGCGGTCATATTAACCGCTGGCATTCAGTGCGCATACCCCACGGCAGAAGTGAGACCTCGAGGCGTAGGGGGGATTAACTACCCCGATGTCACGAATCGTGGTCGCGACTGCAGACTGAGAGGCGCTGAGAGTGAGCTTCCTGCTGCCAGCCGATATCACGGCGACAGTTTCGGCGTGGGCGCTACTGAGTCTCCTACCAGCGCAGCCCGTGATGTGAATTGACAGCATAGGGTTGTATGCGTGACGTCACGATGCCCACATGCATTGTGGGCAGCGTGCAGACAGTTGCCAATGGTAGACCAGATACAGCTTATAAACTGTATGCTGATCTCATATTGCATGAATGATCTGACGATGTTAATGCAATTCCCCCCTGGGGCGGAGGGAAAGAGTATAAGTATGAAAAAGTTAAAAAAAAGTGTAAAATGGTTAAAAAACACAAAAATAAAAATAAAAAATGTACATCGCCTTTTTCCGTTTACAAACGCAAACACCCTAAAAAAGATCAAACCATACATAAAGTACCATTATTTGGTATCGTAGCGTTATTGCGTTAGCGACCACACTATAAATCTGTCATGTTTATATTATAACCCGTACGGTGAACGCCGTAAAAAAAACAACCAAATAACATTGTCACAGTAATAGCGATTTTTGTTCATCCCGCTGACACATAAATGGAGGTAAAAACGTATATCAAAAACTATATCAACATCAAGTGATGCCAATTAAACGTCTAGTTCCATCCCGCAAAAAATAAAAAGTACTTACAAAGCTTGTTATACGGGAAATATAAAAAGTTCTGGGCTATTACGAGATAGACGATGCATAATTATTGTTTTTCAACAATAAAAACACTTTTTTTTTTTCAAAAATAGTGCTTTCAAATACAAAATACCTAAAATGGGTATCACGTAATCGTCATCAACCACAGGAGTTAAAAAATAAAACTTGTCACGGATACTGACCGGTGAATCGTTTATTATAATTAAAAAACGCTACTTGCTAGGTGTGCAGTATTTTCTTCCACCTACCTTCCAAAAAAGAACTGATTTAAATGCGATCATAAAGTCTTGTCCCCCCTCAAAACAATACTTTACAATAAAACGTTAGACGTACTTCCGCACAAAATATAGTCTATACTGCTCATAAACAGAAAAAATAATAATAAGTTATGGCCTCTCAAGAATGCGTGGTTTTTTGATGCATAAAACGTGTTTTCCTTTTCAATATAAATGTGTTGTTATTGTGTAAAAGCGTAAAACATTAAAAACTATACAAAATGTGGGTATGCTGGTATATGTTATAACTGCTGAGGAAAAACTAGCATGTCTTTTATACCGCACAGAGATGAGTGTACCTCGTTGTGTAAATAAATAAAATAAAAAAACACTACAGGATTGCCTGTTTTTGTACATAAATGCTTTTCACCAAAAACCTTAATAAAAAGTGATCAAAGCATAATATGCCTCCCCCCGAATGGTATCAATAAAAACATAACTCATTCGTAAAAAGAACAAGCCAACCAAGCAGGGCTCCATTGCATAAATTAAGATGCTTATGGTGTCTAGACATACGACAAAATTAAAAACGCAACTATATTTTCATAAAACTCGATTCTCTATTGTGTAAAATGTAATAAATACATTAAAAAACACTACTATTAAGAAATTTATATCATTGTAACTTGTACCGTACCCATAGGTAAAGTTTTATCAGTCATTTTATTCCCGTATGGCGAATACTGTAAAAATGAATGCCCACAAAAAACAATGGCGGATACTGGTTTCCCCCCTCAATTTCATGGCCCAATGCTAAAATAAAGAAAATACGGAAACCCTGTTGCGCACCACAAAATCGCAAAATACACCCTTAGATGAGTATCTCTTTGGGGCGTTGAATCCAAATGGGAGAAACTTCTGGAAGGTTCACCTGCTTTATTATTTTTTTAATTTGGGGGGCTTTGGAGATGCGCCATGGCCAACTAATTTTCTGTGAAGCCTCAAAAGCCAAATAGCACTCCTCCACTTGTACCCCTGCATGCGCCCAACAGAGTTTAACAAAATGAAGGAGTATGCCGAACTTGGAAGAAAAAGAGAAACTTGCTGTTAACACAATTATTTGGGGCTTTTTTTCCAAGATTCCCTTGTAAAAATTAAAACATATTTTCAGCTAAATTGATCGGAATTATTGGAGATAAAATTATAATTTCTTCTATTTATCAATAAGGACACGAACGATCTAAAAAAATTTGTGAACGTGTCCTGTGCGGGTAGATATATACTACACCTGGATATATTGCCGTCAATGGGTTGTTAGTTTCCAATATGGAGTTTTTTTTAAGGGGTATTTATTAAGGTTTGAACCTTAGGTGTCCAGCAAACAATGAAATGGCCACCTAAATATTTTACGTATAAATGAAAAATTGAGACACAGAGTCCAGTAGGTGCTCCTCTATTCTGGGGCTTGGGTTGAGCCAAATATTGTACTAGGGTCACATGTGGGTTATTTGAAAAGGCAGAATCTGGGGAATCAATATTATTTTGCTTTCCTGATCACATTACCGTTATTTTGTCAATACTGTATAAACATTGAAAATTGCAAAAAAGTGAAATTTTGAAAATTTCACTTCAACCTTTGCTTCTATTCTGTGATACAACTAATGGTAATAAACTCTTCATAAATTGCGGTTTTGAATAACTTTAAGGGTGTAGTTTTCTTTGATGAGGTCACTTTAATGAGGGTATCTAACATACAGGTCAATCAAAGTCACGCTATAGAAATGGAATGGTCCCTAAAAACTCGTATAGAGTTGCAATTTTTTTGACAATTTGAAAAATATACTAAACTTTATAAGCCCCTGTCGTAAAAAAAAAAAAAAAAAGATCATTAAAAAAATGATGCAAACTACAGCCGACTATGGTATATGCTAGTTATAAATCATTTGAGTGGAACACTATCTGTCTTACATGCAGAATAGAAATTTTTGAAGTTTGAACTTGGTAAATATTTCACATTTTTTCTACTGATTAATTTGATATTTTTCACTCAAATAAAACAATCATTTTAGGACAAATATTTCTTTTACTATCTTAAGAGCACAATGTGTCATGAGGGGAAAACAATCTCTGAATCACATTGGATAGGTTAAAGTGTCGCAAAAATTTATTCTCACATAAAGTGACACATGACAGATTTCAAAAATGGGGCTCTGTCAGAGGCCAAAACTGGCTCTGGCGGTAAGGGGTTAAAAACTGGAATGGCAACACCCATCTGACAGATTCACTAATACATTTCTAGAAGAAATTACAGAGGAACAGCACAACAGGGAGTTACAGAGAAGATGTTCCTGAATGGTTATTTCACAGGGCACAGTAACTTACTAAAATAGACATATGAAGACCTTTGACCTCTCCTGATAAAAAAACTCAGTCATAATGCTTACTTAACAGCGCATCAATATCATTTAAGAATTTCTTCCGTGTTCATATGCTTCAACAAGAGCCACTCTGCTGTTTGAATGGTTCTCTTCAGCTGACTGGTCCAAACCTTGAGGTCCACAATATCCTGCTCTTCAATAAACTTCTTGAGTTCCTGGGCAAACTGCGTGAATAAAAAGATAGTTCAGTAAGATTTTACTAAACTTTCTAATTCATGATGTTTGTGCAAAATGTATCGTTTCTTTGCCAGGTTTCTTTTGGCTGCCCTGTTCGCTTGGTTTAGTTTCTACGGTTATCGAACCCTCTTCATTTTAGGTTTCCGGGATCATAGTGACATCCCTGGTGCGTTAGCTGGTGGAAGAAAATCATATGAACGCATTTTCGCGTATGCACCATATGTCCCGGCATTTATCATATTACGCACTAAAAGTAATAGAACTGACTGGGCATCCATAGTCAGCCCAGATCAGTCTTATTTCACAGAAGCCGGCTATTTCTCGGTGTGTGAGAAACTTGTTTGCCGTGTGGGATGTTCATCAGGCTTTCCTTGTGTTTCATATATCCAGCTGATTTATTTTATGTAAGAAATATAAACAAATATAGAAAAAAAAAAAAAAAAAGTTTTTCCAAAAATTTAAAAATATGGAGGACCCGTATTTTTCAGACTACAAGACACATTTTTTCCCCCAAAATTTGGGAGGAAAATGGTGGTGTGTCAAGATCGACTGTTGCAGGAGCGTATGTGTCTCTCCGTACCAACTGGCTCCCATACTATGACTCTCCCAGGTTCAGGTACGGTAAATATTGGGGATGGGACATGGTACGCTCTATATTCGGACTATAAAACGCACCATTATTTTCCTCCAAAATCTGAGGGGGAGGGAGGGGTTCAAGTGCATGTCCAATGGAACAACATACCCTGGATGTTAATGCTAATAAATCGGATTGTGACTAATATCGGTGAGTGCTGTGGATTTATATTTTTCTCTATTCTATTGGAATAAATTATCCAGATCTGATAGTATACAAGGATCTCTTATCATGGGGAAGAGATGTGAGATCCAGTATAAGTGGTGTTTTCATAACTATTTTATTTCCCATGTCATGGAGTTTATACGCATCTCTTCTTAATCTCTATCTATATTTTCTCGGGAATTGGTATCTGGACTACGATTTTTCTGTTCCAATGTTCCCTTCGATATACCATTTATGTTTGTATTGGAAGTTCTTATTGATTGCTGGATATTCTCTTTTTGTGAAAGAGAAATATTTTAAACTTCCCCCTCTTCTATTTATTTATCTTTTTCATTATTAATAAATACGTCGGGTTGGATGGTAATTTTGGGGATTTTGTTCTACATTAATATAGTCTCTTCTCATTTTCCTGTCTTGTGTCTTAGGTGTCAGATTTAGTGTGGAGGATTTGCTTTCGTAACTAATCAACTTTATTACTGAATACCTTATTACAGCAAGTTCTTGGATGGATATATATTCTTGAAAGAGTATTTCTATTACTACTGTGGTTACCTTCTTTTGAATGGTTTTTATTCTTGTTAATTTCTATTCCATCTGATTTAGACTCTTCTTATGAGAAGTTTGTGGAAGTTGAGTCTCTCCTGGGATTCATTCACTTCAGGTGGGAATAAAGAGCTCACACGGCTTATTTTGACGTGGTTTTGGACACGGTTTTCGGAGCGTTTCCTCATCCAAAACCTTGCCTGAAACACGCTTCTTCAGAAGAGGTTTATAGGAGGCGCTTTCCGCGGCAGACGGTTTTTGGATCAGGTTTGCTGACCGAGGTTTTTCACCCATACAAATTAATGCCAGGACAAAACTGCACCCAAAACGCGCGGTCAAGAAATTGACATGTACACTTCTTTTTAAGTGCTTCAAAAGAAGGTGTAAAAACTCGTCAGTGTGTGAACTACAAACACAAGGTTTTACCATTAGGAACAATTAAATGAATGGGGGCGTTTGGAGATGAGGTTTGGGCGAGGAAAACGACACGTGATAACATGGCTTATTAGTCTTTCACAGGAGTAGTGTTCGATTCTAATTAATCGCTAAATTTCTCTACGAATAACTTTCTAATAGTTGGTATCTGCGGACTTGTGTAGTATGCTCCCGGTAGCCTCCGAGATGATATATATGCAAGATGAAAAAACACCACAAGCGCTTCCTAGTGCATTTAAGAGACTTAGATGAACGCACAATGATGTTCATTCACGCCCTATATTAAGATGTAAAGAGAAAGCTTGAGTTAGGACACCCCCTTTAATATGGTTTCATTTTTTTTTAATCAGATCAGCTCCATATACAGACTCAAGGTGCTTTTATATAAATATTAGCCCCATTTGGCTATTTTGATTTTCAGACAAAATGCATACTGTAAATGAACGTACGTGTTTTCCACGTGATGAGAGTCCAGAGTCTCCTCCAATCCTTCCAGCTACATTACATTCACTTTCGCCATGTCTGCACAGGTAGATGGTACGAGGTTGAACCTGAATGTTCTGAGGTAGTAGACAATTTTACTCTGTATGTAGTCTTGTACTTTGTTTACCAGGAAACTTTGGCCAACATTGATAACTTTTATAGAAGATTGTCACTATATCTGAGGTGAAGAAAAATAAAGCAGTTTACATTTTAATAGTTGAGGAAATGGGTAACCTTAATACTGATGGTGACAAATAGTCCAAGGGTTCTCTACAAACAACACATGTCTGGGATATTCACATTTAGCTTCAAAAAACTGGGTGTTGAAAGTGGTTACGATCAATGTATATCACGATTTCACATCAGTTTGATTTTAGCATCAATAATTGTGTGTAAGCAAACACAACTTGTGTCGACAATTTGCCTCAGACAATCATTACAAATAGGTACGGATATTGCAGATTCAAAAAATGGAAAGAAAAAAATTACCAGAATATTTGAGTGCCAAGCATTTGGAGAATATGCTATTTACATAAAATGCATTGTGCAACTTTATTTTTCTAGAGAAACATAAAAAATATGGGATTTTTTTTTTTTTTTTTACAGTTTTTCTCACATGTAATAAATAATTGCCCTTAAATCAATTGATTGGCAGGGGTGATGGGAGTCAGACTCCATAGATCTCAGATTGATAGGCCATCAATATTGTTGTTGGGGAGAACTGCTCAAAAAATGTTTACATAAATATGCAATAAAGGTTTCAGATAAAATGCCTAATGGGGTTGTATCCCGGCCCATGAGTCTTCTATGTGTGCAAATCCTGGAAGCAGTGTTCCTCTGAATCAGACCTTTTTTTCATGGCCCGTCATTAATACATTCGAGGGATTTTCTAGGTCTGAAACACATCGTCACTTGGTAAACATAGCAGGGAACATCCTAATTGAGACTTGTGTCCAGGCAGTACATTTTTTAATCTTTCCCCCATTTTGCGATGGTACTCGGATTCATAAATCAATGTGCAGTGTGAAAATTTAATTCGTTAAATAGTGGAGGGGGGGGGGGGGTGAGTATTTGTAACTTGCATTATGCTACAAACATCCTACAATGAAGCGGACATGCAGTAAAACACAAATTTGTGGATCATTCGCCCGCTTCAAACGAGGTGAAATGTCAATTCGTGATCCACCTCGTTCCATCCGAACTGATTAAAAAAAAAAAAAAAAAAAAATCAAGCCATAAAGGAAAACAATTTTTGGATATTAATTTTTGGGTTGACTGGGGATTTTTGTAGTTCCTGCAGAGAAAAGGGCCCAGAAACCCTTTCCCCTACAGCACCAATACTTGACAACAATTAAATGACCCCGATTTGTTTCCAAAGAGGGCAAAAACCCGGAATTGTCCCTTGGTTCAGGGGTAAGCAGACTGGGCACAAATTTTGCTTCAACACGTTTCATTCCCAATCCTCCATTAAAATTTGCTAAAAGCAACTCCATAAAATCCCAGTCAACTTAATCAATAGTCCAACGGCAATCATCCAGAATAATTAACATTTCACCACATTTGAAACTGAAAAGCTATTTGTAACCGTGAGTTTTACCCTTGGCAGCTTCCTTGTAGGCCGCCTGTAGCATAACAACCATTTTCGTTGTTTTTTTCTCCCAAGAGGAAACAAAGTTTGACTCTTACATTGTTAGTATGAATCCGCTATCACAAAATAGGTAAATTGAACAATAAAAAAAGAAAAAAAAAATTCACAATCACAAAACGTTGGCTGGCATATTGCATCCAAAAGGGTTCCACAGTCATTCACCTAGTGACCGAAACCTTCCCTATTAACACTCCACTCACAAGAAGAGTATTCCAGTTTCTTTTGAGCACCCCCTCATATTCTGTGGATAAAAAGTCTCCAGTGGAAAAAAAAAACCCTTTGAAAGGGGTTTTCTCACTACAAAGATTAGCTTTAAACATAAAGGGACTGTTAAATGAAGACATTTTCTAAATACATTTGTCTATAAATTTTACTTTAGTCATGAGAAGAGACATTTTGTGAGCTCTCCGAGTGCAAACAAGTTTCTTCGGTAACCTGCATACCAGAAGGACGTTTGTTATCGGATTAGCTGCAGAGCAGAGAGTGACGTCACCCCATGAACGCATTGACGGGACTGAGCTCTGAGTGAACTAATTAGCTGCAGTAAACAAAAGGTGCATGTGCTGTGAGCACTGAAAAGTATTGCTCTATCTGTAATCTTGTTAGAGATAAAATCCTGCTCTGTCAGAGTGGCCGCTTGAAGATTCATATGCTAATCACTGCTGCAAAACTACCCACAGCCTGAGACAGAGTGAGTGCACAACTTCTAAATCTCAGTTAAACAGTGTGCTAAGAAAACCCCTTTAAGTAAAACTACAGTCAGTCAGCCTCTTCTAATCTTTACAGACTGCTTACAAAACTCAGATTATATCCACAGCAAATGGAGATCACATAGATTTTAGGTTTAGTGTTCCTTTAAGCTATCATTTTTGCTGTAGTTACCCAGAACTCCCTAATAGCGTACAGCAAGAGATCAGAGATTCAGCGTTTCTGCTTTTATGCTAATATTTAACTTTCTATTACCCTTGTACTCGTTTCTAGGCAACCTACAAGTATTTTACGGGAATAGAAGACTCTTGTGTTATCACAGTTTAGTATTCCAGTGGATTACCTTGAAACACATGACCCGTATACCCACATACTAAATCTAATTTTTGAGGTTATTTTTTAAGCAGCATTCTATAACAGTAGTCTCTTGAAAAAGTCACAATAAAGTATAAAAAAATTTTATTTTTCCCTCTTACTTGTCATAAGCATCTGGGTCCAGTGGCTCATAGGTAACTTTATAGCATTCAATTCTCTTAAGGAAGTCATCCATGACATTCTCTCGGTTTCTTTCAGGGTAATCAGGGCTAGACACTTTCACTTCCTGAAATTAATTCCACATTTAGGTTAATAATTGCAGTGATAAAAAAAACTATAAATTCCCCAAAAGGGACTTCGCATGAAAATGAAGCCCCAAGGGGCCGGGGTGGGTTTTTTTTTTTTCACCGACAAAAGAATTTTTTTTTTAAACAAAAAAAAGGGATTCCTTTTCAATTAACCCTTTGGGCCCCTGTTCACACGCTTTTTTCCCGACGGATTTTTGACCCCTAAATTTAAACTCACAAATCCGCCGTGAATTTAAGGGCGGGGCGGGGGCGGGGGGCCCCCGGGGCCGGGGGGGGGGGGGCGCCCCCTCCCGGCCCCATAAAAACAATGCATTGTTTACCCGGGGCTACGCGCCTAAATAAAGTGCCCTGTCAGTTTCCCCCCCCCCGGCGGGTTCCCGACGGGAAGGAGGGGACCCGGGGTTTTCCCCGGTTTTTCCCATAGGGGCAGTGGGGTTACCCCTAATTGCTGGGGCCCCGGCCCCAAATCCCGGGGCCCTTTCAGGCCAAAATCCGTGGCAAAAATTTAAGGGCCCCTGGGGAACGAGGGCCCTTTTAAAGGGACAAAAGCATTGTTTTTTGGGGTTGACACTTCCTCTTTTTCCCCCTAGCCTTTCCCAAAGCCAAAAACTTTTTTTTTTTTCCAACCCACATAGGGCATAGAAGGCTTTTAATTTTTCAGGAAAAAGATGTCTTTTTAATGGCCTTTTAGTCATCCACCCGAAATGGGGAAACCCCCGAAAAGATTTTAAGTGGGGGAAAAAATTAAAAAAAAAAAAAAATTTCCGCGCCATGTTGTGGGTTTTTTGTTTTTTTTTTTAAAGGTGGTTTACTCTCCCCGGAAAAAACCCCATGTGTTCTCTTAAAACTGCAGGGTTTTTTTCAAAAATTCCCCAAATTTCCAAATAAAAAAGGGTTTCAAATTTTGCAAAATAAACCCTGCAAAAAAAACCAAAAATTCCTTTTTCGACCAATAACTTTTTTTACTTTTTTCCCCCTGAAACCCGAGTGGGGTGCAATTTTTTTGCGGCCCAAGTAAAAACTTTTTATGGGTTTTTTATTTTGGGGGTAGATGAGACTTTTGGGGATCACTTTTATTCCAAAATTTTTTGGAACCTTAAAATGAAAAAAAACCCAAAACCCCAAATTTTCATTTGGGAAATTTTTTTTTTTTCTTTTTTCAGTTTTTAGCCCTAAAGGGGAAAATTTTTTTTTAAATTTTAACCCCGATCAACTTTTTTGGGTGCCCGGGGATACCCCCTTACGGGTAAAATTTTATTTTTTTTTTGTAAAATGGCCCAAAAGGGGGGATTTTAATATATTTTTTTTTCTCTTGTACTTAGAGTCCCCCCCAGGGGGCTTGGGCCCCTAGTGGGTGCCCAAACAAGCAAAAACCCTTTATTGTAGTAAAAAAGCAATACTTTAAAGGGTTAAAAAAGAAAGGGGGTGTTTTAAACCCCAACCCCACCGCCCCGGGGGGAGGAAGTGGGTTTAAAAAAAAAACAGGTGGCAATGGAAAACCTTGATTACGCTTTTCCAAACTGCCATGTAAACTGATCAGGGGCCCCCCCATAAGGCGCGAGGGCCCCCGTTTAGAGTTAAAAAGGGGCCCCACCGTTTCGCCTTCATTTAGATGCCGTGGCGACTAAAGGGTTTAAAAATCCAAAAAGGAGCTAGCCCTAACCGTACTGAGTTTTAATTCCTCTGGGAAATTAGAAATTCACACTGTTTTAGAAAACTAATATTTGGAGATTTAAACCCCCCAAAATTTGGAAAAATGTGTTCATTTAGATTGTCCCGCAAAAAATTTAAAAAAATTAGAAAAAACATCATCAATGGCCCTTTAAAATTAAAATGAAAGGTGACTTTCCCCAAAATTTGTTTTAAAAAAAAGCAAAGTCCATAAACATCGAAAAAATGTGAAGGTAAAAAAAAAAATTGCAATACCAGTATGTTGGGGTACCGGGGGTTTTTTGTCCTTTAGTGCACACACAGTATTGGGTTTTTACTACCTTCAGGGTCAAAGAGCGCGGGGCCAACACTTTCTGACGGCTAAGGGCCGCGATCACACGGGTGCTGGCGGTGGGCTCGCCATTGCCCTGGGGGGTAATAAAAAACAAAACCCTTTTGATACCAAAGGTATTGAAAGAGTTAATTTTTCAGAGAGAGGAGGTGACCGGGAAACGGGAAATTGCTTTAAAAGAGAAAAACCCATTGGAAAACTTTTCGTTACAAACCCAAGTCCCCCCCTGGTCTTTTAAAAAAAAAAAATAGACAGGATGTTATTTTGCAATATTAATTCGGCATAATTATGTTTATTTCAGCATCTCCTGTTTGTTTTCTATGTATACCTGTGTATATCTTGTACAATGAATTATACGTTCGCACACTCAATTATTCATCACCCTGTTAAAAAAATTGAGGTTTCATTTAAGGGGTTCCTAAAAGTTGGGTTTTTTTTATGCTACGACCAAGGGCCAGTACATGGGCATGGCCCAAACGCGTTAGATTGGGTTTTTTCCCCTTGGAAGGGCCTTTTTAAAATTCCCAAATAAAAAAATGGGATTTTAAAGCAATTACCTTCAGCTGGGGCTTTTTTCCTTTTTAGTTTAAAAAAAACCCCTTTAATTTTTTCAAACCCAAATTCTACTTTTTTAAATCTACCCTTTGGGGAACGGGTAAATGTCACACAATAAACACCCCACTTCAGATCATATCCGTTTGCTCCGCCCCCACACATTGGGATTTTTTCACTATGGGGCGGTCCCGTCTACACATGCCTGTGTAAACCCAAAAATTTTTTGATTCTACGGTTTCTGAAACCTGTTTTTTTCTGGGGGGCTGTTTCTTCTAGAACAGGGGGTTTTAAAACACATCAAGGGCAATTCCCGCATCAAACTTCACTGTCAAACATCAAAAAGTCAATGCAGGGTTTTATGCAAGATGGGCCCTTCCATGAACCAAAAGGGGAATCAAAAAGGGAGGGATGAATTGCAAACCCCCCCCGCTTTTTGACAAGTTCTTTTTTCATTTGAAGTGACATAAATCACAAAGCCCCCCAGTCTTCATAAAGGGGTGGATCTACAGGCTTTCCTCCAGGGATCTAATTATCAAACTCCCCCGAAAAACCCGAAAAGGGCTGGTCCCAGCTACTGTTGAGAAACCTCACTCTTTCAAGGGAAAAATGAACCCTTTAGGAACAAGTTTATGCCAACTACCCTCAATTCATTGACATTCTTATAAACTTACCATGATATTAGCAGCAATTTTACTTCTGGAAACATCACATTCCCCAACCCCCAAAAAAAAACCTTTTTAGTAAAAAGGGAAAAAAAGGGAGAAATTCAGAAAAAGTCCAAAAAAAAAATGGGGGTTTTTAATAATGTCACATTTAAAAGGTTTATTTTTTTACAAAAAGAACGGAGCTTTAAATTTTGAAGGATTCCCCCAGCATTTATACTTTTTAAATAACCAAATACCATTTCTTATAAAAGAAAAAAGGTTCAAAATAAAATATATGAATTTCCCCTTAGCCCGGGGAGCATTTTTTTTACATAAACCCTTTCTAAGGGCCCGAAACCAAAAAACACTTTTTTACCCTTCAAAAGGAACATTACCAAACTGGGGCTTTAAAGCTTTGTTTAACGGACCTTTACATTTACTTTTTTTGTATTATTATTAAATTTTTGGGAAAAAGATTATTTCCACAAGGAAAAGATGTCCCTCATGGAATTCCAACTAGGGTTAAATTTTTTGTAACATTATTTTATTCCACTTCTAGAGGAACCACATATCATCTATCTGCACAAGCATGTTTTCCTACAGATGGCGTTGCATTGAAATTTTTAACAAATAAAATAAGTAGTAAATCAAAGTAAAGAATTTCAAAGTTGGGTTTTTTCTGGAAAACGTTAAAAAAAAAAAAAAAAAAAAAAAATATCAGGGGTCCCGGGAAAAAGGTTTTTAAAATACACAAAAAAAGGTTTTTAGCTCCCAAGTTTTTGGGGGATTTTTTTACAAAAATCCCAAAATGCTACAGGAAAGGGTTTTTTTTCCCACTTTTTCTTCTCCGAAGGCCCTCAAAAATGCAAGAAGATAAAAACAGATGCTACAAAATGCCACAAAACAAAGAAAACCCAAAAACTAATATCACACACAACCACTAACACTAAAAATAACAAAAAGGGACATAGGGAATTTTTGGGAAAACATTTCCCCTTAAATTAGGATATATGAAACCCTTTTTTTTAGGTTTTTTCCCTTTCCCTTTTTGAACAAAAACCGGGTCAAAGCCCCAAATCCCAATCAGGGAAAGGGGGGACCTCAATACAAAGGGGGGGGAAATTTTTCACTAACATTACCCCTCTTAGGCCTGTTCTACCTCCACATTTCAGGGAAAACAGGGGGGCCCCGGGTACAAGGGACCTGCATTGATTTTTTAAAAACCTTGCAGGGGGGCGGGGTAAAAAAAAAAAACAAAGGGAAGGGGGAGGGCCCCTCCGCCAAAAAAATAATCAATTTTGAAAACAATTTTTTTGGGGCTGTACATCCCCAAAAAACTTTTTAAAAAAAAAAAATTGCATAGGCCCAGGATGTGGCAGTAAACATACAAACACAATTCAATAAACAACAGCACACTTCTTTTCACTAAAACACTATCAAAAGTGTGCTGTTGATATTGTATTGTGTTTGTATGTTACTGCCACATCACTGTGCGCCTATGCTAATTTTTTTTCAAAAAAGTTTTTGGGGATCTGTAGAACCAAATATTGTTTTCTACAAAAGAAAAAAAAGTCATAAAGACACTTAAGATAAATACATTTTTCCCCCCAAGTTTCTTTTCTCATTTAAATTTTTATTAGCATTTTTCTTCAAACAAAAAGAACAGAAAAATAAGTACCACAAGCATATGAAATCAGCATTACAAACAGCATCCAATAGGTACCAAGGGTATACAACATAACAATGGCCAATCAGAACACTTGAAAACATACAGTGTATCAAATCCGGCTGGGAAACTCTCCCAAGCCAGCTCCCACTGCGTGAACGAAAATGGGTTGGCCGTATCTATCGTGCAGAGAAAGAAGAAGACAGTAATACAACAAAGGGGAGGGGAGAAAGGGTGGGGATGTGGCTCAGTGGAGACCCGGGTCCGGCAAAATCTGCTGAGGTTCAGAAGCTAGGGACATGTAGACTCACATATCCCTCTTATGTCACTTCAACGCCAGGGACCCATCCTCTCCCTCACAGTACAGTCCTTGCCAACCTCTGGAACTCGGGGAATGTCATACACAAACCAGGGACTCCATGTCAAAAAGGGTTTTCCTTGTTTCCTCAGGGCTATGGCATCAGTCCTCCATACGGGTGTTAGAAGCTACCCCCCTTTGGGTCCCCCAACTAATAAATTTAAAAGGGGGGGGGTCTCTTCCACCTACGTTGGGGTTAAACCCTCTTGGCAAACCCCGAAGGGGGTTTTCCCCGGGAAAAAATTTTTTTTTATCCCCCAAATGGGAGTTTTTAAAAAAAACATTTAAAATTTGCCCACCGGGGGGGATTGGGGTTAAAAGCCCCCGTTTCACTCCCAAAAAGCCTAGGAAACCCAAAATCCAAAAAGCCCTGCAAAATCCTGCCCTCCCCACCAAACATGTGACCCTAGTTCCCCCCCCCTTTCCTTATTACAAACTCCACAAGTGCTTTGGGGGTTGGGGTACCCTTGTGGAGTTGGAAAAAGGTAAACCCCATACCAGCGAGACAGAATCTTAAAAGCTTGGGTTTTTCCCGCCCCTTACATCTTTGTGCCAAAAAGAAGCATTTGTTTCCCTTGGGTCCCTTTTTAAATGATTTCCCAAGCTCCCCCCAGGCTCCACAGTAGGGGAAGGAGAGGGGTGTTCCCCCGGCGAAAGTTAAAAATTTGATAGACAGGGGGAAAAGGGGTCAAAAGGGGGTTTCCCTGGACAAATAGTTTCTTTAAATGCTTTCAGAAAAGGGCTTTTTATAATCAAATTTCCCTTTAATTAGAGGAAGCAAAGAAAAGCTAAGTTGGGGGATGCCCAAAAGTGGCCTAGGGTTTTGGTGGGTCCCCTCCCAAAGGCAGTTAGCGGAACCCGGAAAAATTTCCCCCTGTCGTGGATATCTTTTGCAATAGGGGGGTATTTTAAAAACCTGCCCAAAAAGGGGCGCTAGATTTTTTCCCCGGGGGGGAAAAAAAAGGGGATTGGGCCGAAAACGGGGAAAAAAAAGGACCCAATTTTTGGTCTAAAAAAAAGTTTCTGGGGGGGGGGTCTTAGGGCCCGTATAACCGCCAAATTAGGGGACCGTCGTAAAGACAAAAAGGTAGGGGCCCAACTGCACTTTTGGGGCCCAGGCAAGCAAACAGGGGGCAGGGAACCAAAAATGCTTTGCTAAAGGACACCCAAACTTTTTTGTAGGGGGGTGAATGAAATTTTAGAAAACATTAATTAACCCCTAAGTAGTAAATCCACAGTCCCGGGAAACCCACACCACCGGGAGCCTTAAAGGGGGCCGGAGTTCCCCCCCCCAATTCCCCGGACGACGAGCTTGGGCCAAAATTAATTCGTTTAAAAGCATCCCCTGGAAACCTAATTCCCCGAACGACCAGGTTTTAAATAATCGGATGGTTTTTGAAATAGGGGAGAAGCGGTTTTGGGGGGATGGTCATTTTCAAAAAGTTTCATCCTACCGAAAACCCGGGAAAAATCTCCCCACCCAATTTTTGTCAGTAAAAAGGGAAAAAGATTTTTTTAAGGAAGGTAAGAAATTGGGGGCAAACAATGAGACAGGTCCACTGGATCTTTTTCCCAGAAAGCATGCCCCCCGGAGGCCAAGAGAAAGGGGAAGTTGTCCTTTTTAGAGCCCCCCTACCCCCCTTGCTAAACACTCAACCCCCAGATTTGGGGGAGGGTTTAAACTTGTATTAGACCATCGAGAAAAGCGGGGGCCCCCTCAACATCCAGGGAAGGGATGGACGTTGGGGGGTCTTTTGAAGGGAGATAAGGAGATCATCCGCAAAAAGCCCCAGCATTTAAAAATCCCGGTCCTCTAAAAATGATCCCCTTGGGTGTCCGGGTTGGGCCAATAGCTTCCATCAAGTGCTCCCCCTAACGAGACATTTCAAAACGGCGATAGGGGGGCAACCCCCGTTCCCGGGCCCCGGTTCCGAATCTCAAAGGGCTCCGGAAAAAAGCCGTTAACGCCAACCCCTAGGGCCCTTTGGTTAACATTGAGGGCCCCCCTACTTTACAATGAAAAAGCTGGGCCCAATCCAAAATGACGCCCGGGGAGAAGCAAAGAAACCCCCCCCCGATTTCCGTCAAACCCTTCTTGCGTCTAAAAAGACCGACCATCAAAGGGGAAAACCCCCACGTGGGCGCATAACCCCAAATTTGGGCCAGGGTTTTTTAAAGTAAATTTTCTCGTTGCCTCCCTCCCCAGAACAAAACCCACCTGACGGGGGGGATCAAGGGAAGGCAAAAAGAGTATTTTAGACGGTTGGCCAAAGTTTTTGCATAAAATTTTTAAATCACATTTTTGGGGGAATAGGGGGATAAAACCCCCCACAATCCTGGGGGTCTTTAACCCGGGTTAGGAATCACCCTAATTGGGGGTTTTGGTAAGTCTGGCGGGAAGGGGGACCTACCAAAGGGAAAAAGGGATTGTAGTCTGAAGCATATTTGGAGTAAGAAAAGGGGCCCGGACTTGAAAAAGGGACATTTAAACCATCTGGGCCCGGGGCTTTTTTTTTTCCCCCAGGGCTTTAATGACCGGGCCAGTTTTTTTCACTCGAAAAAAGGGGCCTCCAAACTCTAAAATTGGGTTTTTGTGGACCCGGGGTCGAAAACAGCAGGGGGCCTAGGTTGCTCTGTGGGAACCGAGGGGGGAAAAGGGCAGATGGTATAGTTTTTGAAAAAAAGGGAAATTTTAAACCCCTTGGGACTCCTCGCGTGTGTTCCGTAGTACCTAAGGAAAACCTAATTCATGGATAAAAAAGCCCGTCATTTGGGCCCCCGGGAAACCCCTTTGGCCAACAGATTTCCACTCCTATTTTTCCCTACTCAAAAAAATTTGGGTTCCTGGGGTTTTGAAAACTTTAAAACCCCCTGCAGACCCAAAGAGGGCGCGAACTTCCCAACCGCTTCCATCAACTCTTGCAATTTCTGGGGGGCCGAAAGGGCCCGTTTATGAATCATTTTTTCCCGGTTGGGCACTTTCTGCCAAAGGGGGCCCCGGTAAATTTGAAACCGTACGGGGCCTTTTTAATCGCCCCCCGGGGTTTAAAAAACAGTGTACCTCCCTTTTACACATTTTAAGGGTTCCCACTTCAATGTGGGGGTGGGTGGGGTCACCTTTATGTCTGAAGAAAGGGGCTCGATGGGTCCCCTTTCAGGGCGCAAAACAGACCGAGTCAGATATTAAAAACCCATTAAAGCCCCCCAACATTTGGGTTGAGCTATGAAGCGGGGAACTGAAAAAGGGGGCGAAAACCGGGGCGTTTCCGGGCCAAAAAGGCACTTCCAATCGATTTTGATCTCAACCAGGGAAAAGGGGAGCGTTTCGCAAAAAGGACATAATCGGTTCGACTATAAAGTAAAAATGTATGAAAAAAAAGCTGTAGTCCTTGTCCCCGGGGATTTGCACAACCCCCCACCCCAAACAACCCTGCTGGAAAAGGGAAGGAAGGAGACCCCATTGACCTTCAAAAAAGCCAATTAAAGGGCCATGGAAAGCGACCTGAGGTTATCCCCGAACGGGGTCAAAAAAGAGGTTAAAACTCCACAAAATAATTAAAATACCCCCCTGCATGGGAATGCAAAATGTTCCCCGGACTTTTTAAAAAGGGAAAGGAGACCCCCCCTGGGTTTGGGGGCCCCTAAACCCTTTTCAAACGTGAAAAACTTCCCTTTAATTTTAGAAGTCAAAATAAAGTACCTCGCCTCCTCCCTCAAAGACAAGTTTTCCACCGATGCACCCAAAGAAATTATTTAAAGGGGATTGCAAACCCCCCTATTTTTTTGAAAAGGTAATTGGGAAAAACCAAAAGGGGTAATATTTTTTTTTGATTTGAAAGGGGCACGGGCGACTTTAAAATGGGGTTTTTTTTTAAAACACAAATCTGTGTTCCCCTTGCGGTGAAAGTGATACTAACTGGGGCCACGCTTGACAGGGTTTATTCAAGAAAACCCCTTTGGGGTTTAAAAGGAACCAATCGGAAAAAAACCCCCCATTTAAAACTCTGCCCCCAGCGGTAATTAGGCAACCAGTTCCGGGTCCACCAGCCACAGGGAGGGGGGCAAAACACAAAAAAGGGAAAAGGGCAAAACAAATAACAAACACAAAAAAACCAAAAAAAACTGAACCTAAGGGGAGGGGGGGAAGCCCCGCCCCAAACCCCCTAACAAAAACAGTGTTAACCCCGGGAGTTTCAAACCCCCCCAGGAAAATGGGGGTTTGGAGCCCCCGAACCCACGGGGTAAGCTTAGAAAAAAAAAGGGATTTTACGAAAACAGCCCTTTAAAAAAAACATCAAAAATACAGGAGAACTATCCAAAAATCCGACTTTAAAAAAAATCAACTGCCCCTTTAAAATGGGAAAAGGGGGGACCAACAGGGCCAAAAGGACCACAAAGGCAGGGCCCCTTTTTGGGGGCATGGAAAGGGGGGCCCATTTAGGGGGGTTTATAAACCCTTTACCCGGTAATTTTTTTAAAAAGCCTTGGGGGTCTGGGCCCCCGTGACCCCCAAGGGGGGGGAACCCCAACCCCCCCACCTCCCGGGGCCCCCCCTCAGGGGAGGAATTTCCACTCCCCCCAACCCTGGAAGCCCCAAACCAGGGCCCAAAGGGAAACAGTCAGGTTACTGCAGTTCCCCCAAGAATGCTGGGAGACATCTGGGGCCCCCCAAAGTGTAGGGCCTTTTCCCCTCAAAAAAACCGGACTTTAAAGGGGCGAATGGGAACCCCCATCCCCTCGGGGTATTCCGTCCCCTTTAAGGGGCCAAATTTAGGCACCCCCCCCAGCATAGCTCGCTGTTCTAGGGGAAGACGTGACAAACCGGGGAAAAACGCGGGCGTGGGCCCCTTTTACTTTGGAAAACGTTCCCCCCCGGGGCAAGGCGCTGCATTATTTTCCTCATTGAGAACCGAAGAAAAAAGCCCCCGACCAAACTGAAAAATCCTGGGGGTTTAAAGGGCAAAGGAGGCAGGGGGAAGGGGCCCTTTCCCTCGGGCCATTTTTAATTTAAAATGGCCCGGGGTCGTTCCAAGATGTCGTTTAAAAATAGCGGATACAGTTGATTTTGAGGTCAGGGTTTTGGGTACTGAAAACAGGGGAAAACCAAAGGGTCCGGGGAATTTTTTCTCCGGGCCCCCCAATTTTCCACGCCTCCAAATAGCCTGTTGGGGAATAACTTGGGGGGATTTATCTGGGGCCAATTCCCCTTTTGAGCCGCTAAAGAAAACAAGTGACCCTGTGTTTTTCTTAGGGGGTCCACCCTGGGCCAGACCGCTGAAAGGTCCGTGCCGGGAATTTGGCAAATACCTTTTTCGCATTTATCCAAAGCTTTGACTCACGGGAAATGTTTTTCCCGTACCCTAGGAAGAGTTCGGGGTTAGGGGTTTTGGGGAAACACAAAAGTGACCCCAAACTTACTTTGGGGCCGGGGATGGGACTAGGGGGCAAACAAGGGGGGAGGCGTGGGCGCAGTTTCCCCCCGATTTTAAACCACCCCTGATCCCCACCAAGGGGAAAGAACTGGTGACCCAAGGGTTTGGGCCCAATTTTAAAAGAGAGCTCAAGTCCTAGGGAGGGTTTTAACATGGTTTAAATGAGCAAAAAAAGGAGGGGCCGGGGCGCAAGAGGGCAGATTCTCGAGAAAAGGGTAGTTCTGGGGGCCCCTTGGGGAACTACCCGAAGCCCCAAAACGGGTGTAGGAGGCCAAAGCGGACCCCTCGGAAACCCCGCAGGGAAAAAGGGATAGACCTCCCCCCCACTGAGAAGGCCCCGGGGCTTTCCCCGACTGGGGGTTTAAATTTGCTGCAAAAGGAGGGAGGGTCCATGCCCAACCCGGAGGGGACGAAACCCCGGGGGGCGGGCTCGGGGGAAACTTAGTGCCCCTGATAGTCCCTTGGGGGGGTGTTTGGCAAATTCCCCGGGGGGACCGCGTGGGGGTCTCCCCGGAGGGCACCCTTTCCAAATGGCCCCGCATGAGTGCCGTCTAGGGCAAGGAACCCCCCCATAAGGGAAAACAAAAAAAAGAGGGGGGCCCGTGTAGGGAGAAACCCGGCCCTGCACGTAGGTGGGGGATTTTGGGGGTGGCAGCTTGCCCCCAGATCCCCCAGATAGGGCCCCCCCCATTTTGGGGCCCATCACATTTCCCCCCGATCCAAACCATCCTTTTTCCAAAACCCCCGGGAGGCAGATGTCACTTGGCCCGTGAGGGGGCTGAAAGTTGGGGAGGGTTGGCACATCCCTCTCCTGCTGCCCGCACACGAAGCCGGGCACCAGTCTCCTAAACCTGGGATTTAGAGAGCCCCTTCCCAGCTGCCGGGGAGAAAGACCTTTCCCAAGGGGCACCCTGGTCCCCCTTTTCCCACTCCCCTTGGGGCGGCGGCGGGGCGTTCTGGTGCGGGGGCAAACCCGAGGGTCCTCTTGGATTCCCCTTTGAGGCGGGGGGGAAGGCGCCGCACGTCCCGGGGTCGGGCAACCAAACCCCCCGTGCGCGCCCCCTCCCCCGCCTGTCGCCGATGCCCAAGTTTCCCTCCCCCCCCAAAACCCCCCACAGGGAAAGCCTCAGCTCCCGCCCCTTTGTTGGCGCCCGCGGCGGGTCGTGGCCCCTGCGACCCCCCAGGGTCCCTTTCGGATTCCCCCGTTGTGCGAAGGGGAAAAAAGGGGCCGCACCCAACCGGGTTTTGTGGGCCCGGGTCCCCCCGTGCGCCCTTTATCCCCCGTCCTGTCACCCGATGGGGCTGGAGGCCCCCCCTCCCTCCCCCGGTTTTCCCTCCGGGGGTAGAGGGGGCAGATTTTAAACAGAAACTCCGGGGTCCATTTGCGGCGGCCGGGGGCGGAACAGGCAAAAAAGGGGGGCAATGATGGGGTGGACTGGGGGAAAAAGCCAAGCCAGTCGCGGCACCAAACTTTTGGGAAAGGGCCCCGCCGGGAGATCCTCCTTGGCATTAGAGCTGAATTTCCGCCCGAAGTATTGTCCCAATTTTCCCCTGAATTTGGGGCAGGGTTTGTCGGGGTTAAAACCTTCCTTTTTTTTTTGTTAGATTTCCCCCAGAATTTGAAAAGGGGATGAAAGGCGGGTGGAAACAAAAGGGAAATTGCTGAGGACCCCCTGAAAGGCTGCTTCCTCACACGGCCCCTGTCAAGCCCGCCCCCCTCCCCCCCAAGTTTTAAACCCCAAAACAAAAGGGTGTGTCTTTTCCCTAAGACCCCGACAACAAACCAAAACCACATCAATTTTATCCATGAGGATTAATGTCAATTGAATTAATCCTTTGCAGGTCCTCACACAAAACATTTTTAAAAAGGGAAATTTAAAAAGCATTAATTTGGGGGGGCCCATTTTACAAAAAAAAATTAAAAAAACAGGGGATAAAATGATGTTAAAGGGATTCTGTCGCCATTTTTTTATTTTATTTATGAAAACAAGACAGTATATGTCTGTATAGGACTGTGCGGATAGCTTTGTGGCCTGCACTGCTTTAACAGCATTTAGAGAGATGTTTTACAGCAGCTTCAGGCATGCTCTGTGACCTGGGAAGAGGTCAGTGTACAGTTAGGAGGAGAGGGTGGACTATGACTGACTATCTCCTATTGCGACTGGTGGATTGTGTTATCTATACACATTGGTGTCACATTTTAGTCTTATCCTGCTTGTATTAATAATGAGCAGACTACTGAAAATCTTTCTGTACAGAACAGGAAGTGTCAGACTATTAGGCCTAGTGGCCAAAGTGAAAACTGCAGGACCTAAGAAATTTAAAAAAATATTGAAAGTGACATAGAAAATAAAAGAAAGAAAAATTCTTTAAAAATGTGTTTAACATAAAAACTTGAGTTAAACAATAAGTCTTTTTTGATGACACATTCCCTTTAAGTGGATCAGTGCTTGAAGCTGCAATTCCGTCAACTGCTGAACACAACACAAGAGGACTGCTTCCTACTTAAACAGCTGCTTAAAGGAGTTGTCTCATTACGAGCTTTCAGCCTGTCAGTGTCCCTGGTAAGTTGAACTGAGGGGCGTGCTTCTTGGTCTTCTTTTCTGCTCCCTCTCCCCCCTCCCATCACACACAGGCAGCTACGTAACTTCTTTTTGGGGGGGGGGAGGGGGTTTGCTCTCAGAGTTCACCCGTTGTGTCTGCCTAGGTCTGTTGCAGGAGAGGGCTGATTTTTGAGTGTGTAGTGGTGTGATAATAGAGCAGAGAGGATGCAAGTGTTTCCTAAAATCCCCTGCCTTAGCTTACAAGTCTCCACATCTCCAGCAACACAAGGGCAGTGTTACTATACTCGGGTTTGGGGTCCCTAATACAGGAGAACATAAAGTATTCACATGCCCCCTGATCTGATAGTATTAGTATAGCCCACAGTTCCAAAGACTTTACATGATTATAGTAAAAGAAGGGTCACGGGCTGTCACATCTATCTGTGAAAGAGAGCAGGAGGAAGCAGGCACACACAGGGTAAATCCAGGACACAGACGCCAGAGTCCTCCTCCCCCTCCTTCCACTACAGAACATTCTGTGGGGGGGGGGCTCTCTGCTCAGACCTGTCTTCAAAGGTGATGAGTCATTCAGACCTGACAGCCAGTAAGATAAGGATCAACAGGTCAGCTGCTATAGAGATTTGAGAAGCTGATGTAGTAATACTAACAGGGCTAGCTCAAAATCAGTAGGACATTTGTAATGAACATATATTGCAAAGCTGCTTGTTTTTTAAAGATCTTTAAATTAAAACCCAATCATTGTAGCGAGACAACCCCTTTAAGCATATCGGAACACTTATTATGGCAATTGCGCCAAAATACTGGTGTCCAGGCTTTACACCACATTATGGGGCACATTTATCAATAGTGTTGAGCGGAGAAAAGCCTTCCCTCTTCACATTCGCAAGCACAGATTCCGTCCGAAAACCGTGTTTTGCGGGCGGAAAAACCGTGCAGTGGGGACTGCGGAACGGGTTTTCCATAGAGCCCCGTTCTGCTCATTTTCGTCCGGTTTTTCAGACTGTCTGCAAAACCGCAAACCGTCTGAAAAACTGGCCGAAAACCCGTGCCGTGGAGACATGTCCTTAGAGGTCATTTAAGGATAGATATATTTTTCATAAGAAGGAAAAAAAAAAAAAAAAGACAGCCCAGAAAATCTTCTGCCAGGTTGGTAATTCAGATCAGATAAATAGTAGTGTTGCTAATACTCTAATTAGTGGCTTTATTTCTGAATTAGAAGTTCCATTCTGGTCCTTCTGTTACACCATGTGACCTGCATTCTAACTCCGAATCACAAAGCAACGTCTGTGTGGACCACAAATAAGTATTCATATGCATTGCTCCCACTGAGCGGCTCATAGGAATAGACAGACTAATTTTCGGTTCATACTGATTGACGCATGGACTTCTTAATGAGAGTCATAGGGTCTAAGAGAAGTACAGAACAGAGCTCATAATTCAGGAATAAAGCTACAGATCACAAGATTAACGCCACTACCATGCATCCACCCTAAGCATAGAATTGTGTTTTCAGCAGCTTTTAGCTGTATCACAATTCTAGATGTGAACCTGATCTAATAGACATTCATCTTCAACAAACCAAAAAAATAAAGTCCATAGTACTGTGGTAGAAAAGGTGCACCTAAACTGAACAAGTTTTGAACAGCAGCAACAGCCATCTTGAATTTCTTGTGTTTCTTTCAAAAAGGACGTTGAGATTAAAAAAAAAAAAGAAAAAAAAAAATATATAGATTCACATGGAAGAGTGTCTATCTACAGGCACATTTTAGATCTATCTGCCATATATACTCGAGTATAAGCCGAGGCACCTACTTTTGCTACAAAAACATGGGAAAACTTATTGACTCGAGTATAAGCCTAGGGTCGAAAATGCAGCAGCTACTGGTAAATTTCAAAAATAAAAATGAATACCAATAAAATTACATAGGCAGTTTAATGTCCCCCATAGACCAATATAGGAAGGTATATGTCCCCCTAGGCTGGTTATAGGCAGTTTTAGGTGCCCCTAGGCTGGTTATAGGCAGGGTTTTAAAAAAAAACAAACAAAAAAAACAAACACTTACCTCGCTCCCCCGCCTCCCCGGCACAGGGGGCGTGATGTCATCAGGCCGCGCACACAGTGTGATGACACGCACGCCGCCTGTGCCGGAAACTCTGGACAGCCGCAGCCGGACAGCCGCCAGTCTGCGGCTGTCCGGAGTCCACTGCGCAGCAGGGAGCGCTTGCTCTCTGCTCCGCAGTGATATCTCTTCACCTGTATGCGCTCCGGAGGAGTCACATACAGGTGAAGAGATCGCCGACAGCGCCTGGGCCACGGCAGTGCCCGGACGCTGTTGGCTGTACTCGGGTTTCTGCTATATGGAGTCGCATGTAGCAGAAGTGTCCCTGACAGCGCATGGGACATCAAAGCGCCCGAGCGCCGACAGTGACTCGAGTATAAACCGAGGAGGGATTTTTCAGCACATTTTTTGTGCTGAAAAACTCGGCTTATACTCGAGTATATACGGTATCTACACACACAGGTCCCTCAAGTTACAATGGCCTCGGGATACAATATTTTCAACATCCAATGGTCTTTCATGGGGCATTCTATATTGAGTGTGGTTTCATGATACAATATAGACACTGATCCAGCCAATCATCAAATATTTTACTTTTAAACCACATGTATTAGTTAAATGTATGCAGTGATTGTCGGTCTAGTAGCACACACATACATACATACACACTATTGTGAAAATCACAAGCAAGATTTTTTTATTTTTTTTAAAAAACACAAAGTTTATCAACAGGATTATGTGAAAAGATGCATTTACCAAATAAGTAAACTCTACTAAAAATAATCTGATTGGCCAGTCAAACTTTGTCGATACAGTTAAACCAATGAAATATAAAAAAAAAAAAAAGTGTTTTAGTATGTAACGGGTATATCCCAGGTTTTTGTCAGTAAAAGGAAATCCTGAAGGCCACACCCTGGGAGACCTTATAAAAACAAATGACTGTCTGGTCTCGCCCTGTCCCAGTAGACCTCCAGTCGGTAAAAACTTACCTTCCCTAAAAGAAACTCAAATTAACCAATAATTTGAATCCCATGGGTAATAGAAGATTGGACTCCGGTTTAATTAAGAGAGGCCACCCAAATGTATGTGCTGTAAATATATTGGTGCAGTGTGAAAGAAAAATTAGGCAAATAATAAAACATTTTAAAAATGACAAACCGTTAAAAGATGACATCTCCACAATAAAAGAAGAGCATATCGTATGTAAGAGGTTACAATTGACCTTTCTCCCTCTGTACCGGTTGTTAGTCACTTATTGTCACTTTGTAATTGTTTGACCAATGTTATTAATGACCCGCCTGAAATGTACAGCGCCCTGGAATCAAGGACGCTCCAAAAAAAAAAATGATAATAAAATAGAAGAAGTTCTCACACCTACACACACATAAAATTACCTTGTAAGCATTTTCCTTGGCAAAGTCTAAAATAAGGTCTCTTCTTTCCCGAGTAGTATTTGTGGCATCGAACACCTGTCCACAAATAAAATAAAACAGTTAGATTATACTGCATTAAAGAAGTCAAACATACATGGGGCAAGTTAATTACCATCAGACAGTGTAGATTTCCTCACACTGGCTCTTGTTGTAAGACAAATCTATTTCATCTTTAGATACTGTTGTCTAACTCTACACCACCTTCTAAAAGGCTCGTTTACGCCAATAATTGCACAATATGTTTTTTGTACACAAAGTTACATAGATTGTAAGGCCAAAAAAAAGACAGACAGACAGACATCCATCCAGTTCAGCCTGTTGTTGATACAGAGGAAGACGGGAAAAACCCAAAAACCATGAGGTAGAAGGCAATTGTCCTCATTTTAGAGAAAAAAAAAATTCCTTTCCAGCTCCAATCTGACTAAATCTCTGGATCAACGACCCCTCTCCAGAATCCTGGTCACTATAACTTGTTATATTATTACACTCTAGAAATGTATCCAGACCCTTTTTGAACTCGGTTATTGAATTCACCATGACAAGTTCCTCTGGCAGAGAGTTCCACAGTCTCACTGCTCTTACAGTAAAGAATCCCTTTCTATGTTTATATAGAAACTTGCCCCCTTGTTCTATATACAATCCTGGGTTTAAATATATCTTGAGAGAGTTCGCTATATTTATCTTTAATATATTTAAAAATATTTATTATGCCCCCCCCCCCCCACACTCCTCCTCGAAGCCTTCTTTTCTCTAAACTAAATAACCCTAACCTTGCTAATCTTTCTGGGTATTGTAGTCCACCCAGTCCTTTTATTATTATTGTTGCTCGCTTTTGAACCTGTTCAAGCTCTACAATGTCTTTCCTGTGCACTGGTGCCCAAAACTGTACACAATATTCCATGTGTGGTCTAACCAGTGACTTGTATAGTGGGAGGATAATGTTCCCATCATGTGCATCTATGCCCCTTTTAATACACCCCATGATCCTATTTGCCTTGGCAGCTGCTGCCTGACACTGGCTGCTACAATTAAGTTTACTGTCCACCAGGATTCCCAAGTCCTTCTCCATGTCACTTCCCCAGCATTTTTCCATTTAACAAGTAATCATGGAATGGATTTTTCCTCCCCATGTGCATAATCTTGCATTTGTCTGTATTAAACCTCATCTGCCATTTCTCTGCCCAGGCCTCCAACTTATTCAGATCCCTTTGTAATAGTAGATTATCCCGTTTTGTGTTGATTACTTTACACAGCTTGTTGCATGGTAAACTATGCCTTTTTACAGTTATGCCATGCCTTCTTGTCTGGGGCAAAGCTCCACCTCTATGCATAGACATATTTAAAAGCACACATAAAAAAAAAAAAGGAAAAGAAAAAGAATAGCCTGGTCTGACAATCAATAATCCAAAATTAAAAACATCCAACTATTCATTCCCTGTGGGAAACTACGATCTCCTCCTCGTGGGGGTTTAAACACCTCTCTATGCCTAAGACCTTCAGACTATGCCAAGAGACATCTCCTTCATGCAGATCATGAAATTGCTTTGAGGCGGCACGTGTGTGTGAACAGGTTGCTCCGTAAATATGTTCCCTAAGTCTCTCTTTCAGTTTACGGTTAGTGCAACTGATGTATAATAGACTGCACTGAACACATTCCATACAGAACATAACTGACAATTAATAAAATTGCATTTATTGTATGTACTGCCATCAATCAAATTAGCTACAGTCTTTGTAGGTATTGTAAAACTTGCAGCAGGAACACCGATAGCCCCCACACCTGAAAAAAACCTTTGACATCAAGTATTTTTTCTTTGATGAATATTAATCATACTAGGTGAAGGTATACTTTGTAAAGTCACTGCTTTACGTGTCACAGACTTCTAACTTTTGTCTAAGATATGGTTAAGCTTCTCATCCTGAAATTAATAGGCAGATATTTATCCACAATATTTTAAATGTCTCATTTAGACTGCATTCTATATGTGGTCACAAATAAAGTTCAATTATATCTATGCCAGATATGTGCCCTAAAGGGAACTTAAAGAGTACCCATCACCTTCAGACAAACCTCATGAAGTAGCAGAAGACTAAAATACAAACACTTTCTCAATCAGCTTCATTAAAAACCCAAAAGCATTCCCCTGTATTCAGTTTTAAAAAAGCCTGCCCTTTAAGACAGCTCTAAAGCGGGCCAAGAGGCACAGCAGCTTGATGGATACTAAACAGTTAAAGTTTCTGAGCGGGGAGAGTCCACAGTGCAGGGGGGACCTGTAAATCCTCAGCCCCCACACAGTGTAAAAAATAATCCCGTGTGCTAGAGGAGCTGAAGCAACAGGAAACCTGTCACACTGTTTCCTTAGGCTCTGTCCCACTGCACAGAAAAAAAGTAATTTTTTTTATTTTTTCATTTTTTTTAAAAAAAAAAGAAAAAACGCTGAAAACACTCCCCCTGACTCTATGTAAAAAACTTTCCGCTGTCTCCCGGTTTTTTTTTTTTGCTTGTTTTTTTACTGGTCCTTTTGTAACATTTGTAATAAACGCCAACAGGCAGAAAATTTACTACAGGGGTCTATTGAAAGCCCGGGACGTTTTTTTTGCCGCATTTTTTAATTAAAACCCACCCAGGAGATTAAAGTCCCATATTGGGTGTTAAAGTTTATATTTTTTCAATTCTGTATACAAGGTCTATATGTCCTTTTCATACCCTTTTAAAAAGTGATCATTTTTGTCGCTAACTTTTTTTTCGCAATCAAGATTTTTGCCTAATACCTAAATATATTTTTTTTTTTTAAAAAATTTTAGCGAAAAAATCCTTTTTTGGGGGATTTGGTTCTAATAAAGTTATCTCCTTGCGACGCTAAAAAAAAGGGGTTTTTTTTACGGGTTTGCACATTAAAGGGTTTTTGCTTTTGTTTCAAAAATAAGTTTTTTTTCCGCTAAAAACTTTTTTTTTAAAGGGTTTTTAAAAACTAAAAAACGTTTTTTTTACATTTTGGCCCTATCAAAGTTTTCTTGCTTTTTTCGCTAAAAATAAATTTGTTTACGGATTTTGGCACTAAAATCTTTTTTTTTTTTTTTTTTTTTTTTACAGATTTTGACGCTAATAAATTTATCTTGCTTTTGTTGGCAAAAATAAACATTTTTTACGGATTTTAGCACCAAAATCCGCAAAAATAAAGCTCTCGCTTTTGTCGCTAAAAATAAGTTTTTGGAGGCTAAAACACTTTTTTTTTTTTTTTTTTTATGGATTTTAATACTAAATACGTTTTTTGGGAAATTTTGCCACTATTAAAGTTCTCGCTTTTGTCACTAAAAATCCTTTTTTCTAACAGATTTAGGAGATAAACTTATTAGCGCCAAAATCCGTAAAAAGCCGGATTTTTAGCAGCAAAAGCGAGATTACAGTAGCGCCAAAATCCATAAAAACATGGACTTTAGCGGCAAAATCTGTGAAAAAACGTATTTTTAGTGACAAAAGCGAGAACTCTATTAGCACCAAAATCACTAAACAAAAGTATTGTAGTGCCGAAATCCGTAAGAAAACAGATTTTTAATCGGAAAAAGCAACATAACTTTATTATTGCCAAAATCCGTAAAAATAAGGATTTTAGCACCAAAATCCATTAAAAAAAAAAAAAAAAAGTACTTTTGGCTTCAAAAGCGAGATAATTTTACTTGTGCCAAAATCCGTAAAACGACTACAAGAGTCCGTATAAATGCAATAATGTGCTTTCCATCCCCTTTTGAAGGGTGGAGTTACAACCAATGGCTTAATTTATGCATACATTGAAAACCAGACTTGAAGACGAGCAACAAGCGCGGGTAAAAACCACGCCAGAAAATGCAAATTGCAACAACAAACTGCCGTTTTTTCTGCTGCTTTTGACAGGCAGTGGACAGAAAACTCAGTTTTTAGTCTTTGGCTTTCAGGTAGCTTTTTGTCCACTGCAGTGTAGACATAGCCTTAGTGTGCGGTGCTATATGTAGTGAGACTCAGATGACCCTATACAAGCAGCTATGCCCTCAGCTCCCCCTGCACAGTTGGTACCTCCCAACAGATTGATAAGGATCTCCTGAGTTACAAAGTGATAGTAAAACCTGTTTCCCTGTAAAACTGAGGGAAATCCTCTAAATTGCTAATGACATGTATTTGAGAAAAGTCTTATAATTTCATCTTCTATCAATTTTTGTGTGTTTGTATGGAGGTGATAGGTACTCTTTAAAGAGAACCTGTCACATTGATTATGCCCCCCTTGCTGAGGGCAGAACAAGCTAGTGTCAGAAATGCTGTATCCAGCGCTGTGTCCCTTATTCTGTAAGATGCTGTAGTTTTCGTGTATTTAATGCTCAAATCTGCAGTTTTCAGCCAGAAGAGTCATTCAAAGAGTCAGTTTTTTTCAAACCCCGCCCACCTGACGCTAGCCCCGCCCACCTCAACTGATAAACCTATTACTTCGAATAGGTAGAAACATGTGAAGAACTGTCAGTGGGCGGGGCTAGTCATGGGTGGGCGGGGCTAACACCTGATCATGAATAAGATTTAGCATTAACTGCTCTAAAACTATAGCATTTTACAGAATAAGGGACACAGCGCTGGAAACAGCAGGTCTGTCACTAGCTTGTGCTGTCCTCAGCAAGGGGGGCATAACCTATGTGACAGGTCCCTTTAAGGTAAATGGAGCACCACAGCAAATTCACTAGTCAAACTGGTACCTACTAGCATTGTACTTAGATTATAAAGCAATGAGAAGTGTTTGATCTGCATTTACAGTAAGAAAATTAAAGCAATTCTTGCCGTTAATGGGTTATGGAATAGTTATTGCTCCTCAGCTATTCTATGTTGCGGAGTAAAGTCCTCAGTGACATTTGTGTCCGAGTTGTGTAGAGTATTCATCAGATCCCACAATACGGTCATATAAAATCTAGGTTTATTAATGTCGAGATGCCAGCAGCATGCTTGCTATGAATCAGGAGTATGTCCTCCCTTGACACTCACCCTCTATTTGCTCCCTTAGAGTATTAGGCTATGATCACACGGCTTAATTGCGGGACGTATTTCGCCCCGTAATTACGCCGTGTGTACAGGGGCGGGGCCGGCTGCCCGCCGGCCCCATAGACGATCATTCTCGGCGCTTATACGCCGTGAATAATTGACCTGTCAATTTCTCCCCCCGCGGCGGATTCGCCGAGCGGGGAGAGGAGACATAATCCATAGTTCTCTATGAGAACTGTGGATTACCGCAATGACTGGGACGTATTTCAGCCCGTAATTCGCGCAGTACGGCGCAAAATACATCCCAGAATAAGCCGTGTGAACATAGCCTTAGCCTGAGAGTGCCCCTCTGTTCAGTGATTGGGCCATATGATAAAAAAGCACTCCGAGACAAAGAGCTCTCCAATACCAGTACCACCCATTCCTGTACGGTCTACAAGAAATTAATCTATGAATAGAGATCTGTGAGTTACTACTACTTCTTCATGCAAAAGATTGCGCAAACTACAAAACTGTTGCACACAGACATATATTCAACTGGAACACAAATGTAGGAACTGGCAGACAGAAAAGCAGAGGAGGTAAATGCAACTATTTTAAAGGGAATGCGTCATCAAAAAAATTACTTGTTTAACTCTTGTTTTTATGTTAAACATTTTCTTTTAAGAATTTTTTTTAATTTTTTCATAATCACTATCAATATTTTTAGAAAATGCTGCAGGTTTCTCTTTGGCCATTAGGTCTATTAATAGCGTGACACTTCCTGTAATGTGGCAGTCTCATTATCAGTACAGGCAGTACACTGAAAGGTGACCAATGTGTATAGATAACACAGGATCCACCATTCATAATAGGAGATTGACACCGGTCACCCTCCCTGCACAGCGACTTCTTTCCAGGTCACAGTGCATGCCTAGAAATCTCTCCTATAGAAGTCTATGGGACTGATCTTGTTCACAGGCTCTTATGTTTTGGTAGCTGCTGTAAAACAGCTCTCTAAGTACTGTTAAAAGCAGCTCAGGCAAGATGGCTGCCGCCATAATCCTATACAAAAAAAACGCAATACAAGAATGGTTAAGAAGAAAAGGATATGCATCAGTATTTCACTTTACTAAGTAAAGAAAATAGATTGGTGGTAGACAAGCTTTAAACGCACTGCTTGTAGAAGCAGTATTTGGTTTGTCGTTAATCAGCACAGACAAAAAAAATAAATGCCAGATTTAAAAAAAGAAAAAAAAAAAAAAAAGTTGATTTAAAAAACATGGACTTTTATTAGGGTTAGATCAATGGCTTTGTTAAAACAGAACACTAAAATGGTGCACAAAAAAATCATAAATATTATAACAAAAATAGAAAAAAGTAGGCCCTCTTACTACATGTACTATAGTGTAAAGTGAAAAATAAAAATGCCTCATGTCAAGTTTTTATGGAGTGCATATATATTTTTTCACATGCATGTTCCTTAGCTTACAGCAATCTGGCCTCCTTCCTCTGTTAGGTAGAAATTCACATCTTCCAAGGCGATCAGGGCACACTGCCTACAAGAAAAGGGTTTACAGATTATTGGATAGAACATACTAAAGATTATTAAGCTGCATGTACTGACAAAAGTCTTCAATGAAATCACAAATTATTCCGCACAAGTTAGTAAACTCTGCTTTATGCAAGCCTGACTGCAAAAATTATACAGCAATATTCAGCGGAAGTCTCGGCATGCCACACTGCAAGTCAGTGGAGTTACATTGGGCCTCAACTGGATCCACGGTCTGATTAATCTGGCTTACTAATATAGCTCCATTTATAATGAATATAGAGGAGATGTGACTATACCTATTGCTATAATATATGGCTTAAAATTTGTGACGTAGCTAAACAGAGAATGAACAATATGGCCTGTAAGCTGTAGAGAATAATGGGAATAAGATACCAGCTTCCTGTGAACACAAAGGTAAGTAGCATTAAGCTTAGTACATTTATACTGCTGGAATTCTGCGTGACAGCAGAAGGAAAAAAAAAAAAAAAAAAAGTTTGTGGTGTACACACACGCACATCAAGGGACAAATTCAGTCCAAAAGCTAGAGCTCTAAAAATGAAGGTTTCTAACTTCAAATTGGCCAAGAGACAGGATATTCTTTAATAAGGTATTTCTGTCTCATTGATCAGCTTTAAACAACTAGGCAAGCTTAAATAAAGATGAATACACTTTTGCTTTGATTCTTCTTCATTTCAAACATAGGGCAGTTTTTCCCACTATTGCTTGTTGAAAGAAGGTTCCCTAAATCAATTACTGACTGGGAAGAAGCCTTGTGCCATCCTGTCACATCTGCAGTGCACATATCTGTGTAGGTTCATCATAGACAGTCATTCAGCAGCTAACAGTGCGTTTTGGCAGCATGTAAGTTTTTTCTGTCACTAAACAGTACAATTTCATATAGAAACATGCCGATATCTTATATTCTGTGCATTTACATTTGACAAATACCAAACATTCCTACATGCCCCCTTATAAGGGCTTCCTCAAAAGACAAACACTGCTCTGCTAGCTCACATTTAAGCTATGTTCACACGGCTTATTTTGGGACGGATCTCAGTCCGTAATTCGCACCGTACTGCGTGAATTACGGGCTGAAATCAGTCCCAGTCATTACGGTAATCCACAGTTCTCATAGAGAACTATGGATTCCGTCCTCTCCCCGCTCCCGAAATACGGCGAGCGGGGAGAAAGTGACATGTCAATTATTCACGGCGGTATACGCGCCGTGGATAATGAATGTCTATGGAGCCAGTGGGCTGCCGGGGCCCCCCCCCCCCCCCCTCACCCTCGCTGCACAGCACACGCCGTATTTGCGGGCGAAATGCGTCCTCGCAATTACGCCGTGGATAAGCCGTGTGAACATAGCCTTATAGTAAAACATCCTGCTACCAAAAATACAAAGACACACACCAAAAAACATCCATTACTAATGTTCCTCAGACAGAGCTGGAATGTCAGTCAATGCTGCAGAACCACCACAGCCTGCACAGGAAGTGGAAGCAGGCTCAGTGAAAGGAGCTAGATAGGAAACGCCCTTTAAAATGTAATGTGGCAAATAGTTTGGCATAATAAGAGCTACTACACCACCAGGTAGAGCTTAAAACCATATTGACACTCACACCTTAGTCAGTCTTGTATGAATAAAAAAAAAAAAAAAAACACCCTTTCTTAAATATGCAAAATCAGCAGCACAGCAAATAACCATTGGACAGGTCTACTTGCTTCGAGGGCCCACTAACTCCCTCCTCTATTGAGCTCCACACCTCCTCCCTGTATTAAATGGACAATCTCTGCTATCAGAGATCTAACCTCCTTGTGATGAAATATTGCGCATGCCATGAGATTGCATGTGTATTAAATCTTGGCTTTGCCCATTTGCTTCAGATACATGACATTTTAGTGCAGGAAGGGAAGATCTGTGACAGGGAAGTAATCTAGGTTCACATTTCTGTTTGTGCTCTATCACAGAAAAACCAAAAACAGTGAGAGCCAGATGTGTCTTGCAACCGATACCAACAGCACCCAATGATTCACACGTACTTTAAAGGGGTTGTCTCACTACAAGGATTGCTTTTTATGTTAAAGATCTTGCAAAAAAGTCCCTTTGCAATATGTGTCCTTTAACAGTGTCCTACCTATTCTGAGATATCCCCTCTTGTATGGGCTGCATCAGCTCCTCAGGTCGCTACAGCTACAGACCTATTCAATCACTCATGATAGGCTGCCAGCACTGGTTGCTATAGCTACAGACCTGGCTTCTACTGCAGCCTAGTGAAAGCCAGTAAACACGCTCCTGAATTCAAAATGAAACCAAGAAAACAGGACTGAGGCAAGACGAATCAATGTAGTGAGACAACCCCGATAATGTAGTTCGCCCGGCTTTCAGCAAAGAGCCAGTCATATTGCAAGAATCTGCACTGAAGCCTCCAATGGAGATGTGAACAGCTGAACAGTAAATCAACGTGATATTTTATAATTCGACAACACAGAACAACACTGGGTCACCCGCTGCACGTAATAATAATTCAACTTACTTGCGAATTCTCATCGCCTCTGCATTGTCATGACGAAAAAACTCGTAAGACTTGTAGGATCTGACCACTTCCCGACGATATGCTCCTAGATTAAACACTAGAAAAAGAAACAGTGATTATAGGAGGAATATTGAAAATTCAACAATGGGGAAAATATCCAGGTCTCACCTGAGCATGGATAAAAAAAATACTAAAGGCACAAGGAGGAATTTTTTTTTTTTAGAAACACCAACACGCTATCCATATTATGAGAAGGGGGGTTGGGGGAAGCGCTACGTAGTAAAATAAACTTTGCAAGTCAGATTAGAAGGTCCAATGGTTACTCCAGTCAAAAGACTACTGGAGCGTCTATGCAGGAACACACTAATATTAGAGGGGGTGAGCAGATGTTTTTTTTTATTTTAAAAATAACATCGGCTGCACTTTTAATTTATAGATTTTCTAGAGACTCTACCTATAATATTTGGCATATGATAAGCCCAAGAAAGTAAAGGCACTGCCCTACTGTATTGTTTTCTCTCTTCTAAACTTAATAAAAATGATTCTTGAGTAAGGGTATATATAGAATTGGATACAAATTCCAGGCGCCGATTCCGCGTCCAATCCAATTGTAAAGTGGATTATACCCAACTATACCCCATGTAAAATCAGCATTGTCGTTTAGACAACTCTGATATTACACAAGTATTATCGGCACGTAATGTCCGCGCCTGTAGAGATTTGATATGTCAATTCTTTGAGGTACAGTGGTGGCCAAAAGTATTGGCACCCCTGCAATTCTGTCAGATAATACTCAGTTTCTTCCTGAAAATGATTGCAATCACAAATTCTTTGGTATTATTATCTTCATTTAATTTGTCTTCAATGGAAAACCACAAAAAGAATTGTCAAAGCCAAATTGGATATAATTCCACACCAAACATAAAAAGGGGGGTGGACAAAAGTATTGGCACTGTTTGAAAAATCATGTGATGCTTCTCTAATTTGTGTAATTAACAGCACCTGTAACTTACCTGTGGCACCAAACAGGTGTTGGCAATAACTAAATCACACTTGCAGCCGGTTGACATGGATTAAAGTTGACTCAACCTCTGTCCTGTGTCCTTGTGTGGACCACATTGAGCATGGAGAAAAGAATGAAGACCAAAGAACTGTCTGAGGACTTGAGAATCCAAATTGTGAGGAAGCATGAGCAATCTCAAGGCTACAAGTCCATCTCCAAAGACCTGAATGTTCCTGTGTCTACCATGCGCAGTGTCATCAAGAAGTTTAAAGCCCATGGCGCTGTGGTTAACCTCCCTAGATGTGGAAGGGAAAGAGATTTAAACGCACGATTGTGCGGATGGTGGATAAAGAACCTCGATTAACATCCAAACAAGTTCAAGCTGCCCTGCAGTCCGAGAGTACGACTGTGTCAACCCGTACTATCCGTCGGCGTCTGAATGAGGCATTCAAAGAAAAGAACACGGTCCCTACAGCCAAACATGGCGGAGGTTCCCTGAAATTTTGGGGTTGCTTTGCTGCCTCTGGCACTGGACTGCTTGACCGTGTGCATGGCATTATGAAGTCTGAAGACTACCAACAAATTTTGCAGCATAATGTAGGGCCCAGTGTGAGAAAGCTGGGTCTCCCTCAGAGGTCATGGGTCTTCCAGCAGGACATTGACCCAAAACACACTTCAGAAAGCACGAGAAAATGGGTGGGAGACAGAAATATTACCTGTTCCACGGGCCACACCAGAGAGGCAGAGGGAGATTAGAGAGGTGAATAAGTGGCTCAAAAATTGGTGTAGGAAAGAGGGATTTGGGTTTTTGGAGAACTGGGCTGACTTCTGTCTTGGCTACAGACTCTATGCTAGGGACGGGCTGCACCTAAATGGGGAGGGGGCAGCTGTATTGGGGGACAAAATGGACAGGAAGTTGGAGGAATATTTAAACTAGGGACTGGGGGGGAGGGTAACTACACATATAGCGTGCAAGATAGTGAAGATAGAGAGCTGGGAATTAGTAATAAATCAGGGGGTGGAGTGGAGGGAGGGGGTGTAGCAATAGTTAAAAAGATCAGGGAGAAAGGAATAAAAACTGAAAAATCTCTAAATTGCATGCTGACCAATGCCAGGAGTCTGACCAACAAAATAAATGAACTAGAATTACTAATAGCTGAAGAAAAATATGACATAGTGGGGATAACTGAGACATGGCTGGACGAGAGCTACGACTGGGCGGTTAAAGGGGTTGTCTCGCTACAATGATTGGGTTTTAATTTAAAGATCTTTAAAAAACAAGCAGCTTTGCAATATATGTTCATTACAAATGTCCTACTGATTTTGAGCTAGCCCTGTTAGTATTACTACATCAGCTTCTCAGATCTCTATAGTAGCTGACCTGTTGATCCTTATCTTACTGGCTGTCAGGTCTGAATGACTCATCACCTTTGAAGACAGGTCAGAGCAGAGAGCCCCTCCCGCACAGAATGCTTCTGTAGTGGAGGGAGGAGGGGGAGGGAGGACTCTGGCGTCTGTGTCCTGGATTAACCCTGTGTGTGCCTGCTTCCTCCTGCTCTCTACACAGATGGATGTGACAGCAGTGACCCTGTCTGTTACTATAATCATGATATGTCTTTGGAACTGTGACTATACTAATATTATACAGATCAGGCATGTGAATACTTTATGTTCTCCTGTATTAGGGACACATCCTGAGTATAGTAACACTGCCCTTGTTGTTGCTGGAGATGTGGAGACTTGTAAGCTAAGCAGGGGATATAGGAACACATGCATCCCCTCTGCTCTATTAGCACACAGCTTCATATTCCTCTCTACACTCCTAGATCAGCCCTCTCCTGCAACAGACCTAGGCAGGCACACACAGGGTGAACTCTGAGAGCAAACCCCCTCCCCCCCTGTATAGAAGTTACGTAGCTGCCTGCGTGCTGATGGGAGGGGGGAGAGGGAGCAGAACAGACAGACCAAGAAACACGCCCCTCAGTTCAACTTACCAGGGACCTGACAGCTGAAAGCTCGTAATGAGACAACCCCCCTTTTTAAACTTACGGGTTACAGTCTATTAAAAGGGATCGTAAAAAGCCCGGAAAGGGGGGGAGGGTAGTCTCATGTAAAACCCTGTCTAAAAGTCAATACTGGGGGAAGATATAGGCCCGGAATGAAAAGTGGAATCATTGGGGGTAAATAAACAGGGGGGGTAACAATAAACAAAATTCCAAAATGGGGGTCTGCTATGGGGCCCCCAATAAAACAAAAAACCCTAAAAAGATGTACCCTCGGGGCAAAAAATGGGGCGGGCTAATCAGAATGATTTATTTTTTGGGCGACTTTAACTACCAACACCAATTGGGAATCTAAACCTGTACTCCATAAAGGAAACATTTTTTTTGTCAAAATAAAAAAATTTTTTACCTTTGCCAAATGGTCAAGAACTGACTAAAAGGAAAGGCCATTCTAGACTTAAATTGCCCAAATAGCCCTGACAGAGAAAACAAAGGTCAGGTTGAGGGGCCCCTGGGAAATAGTGACCTAATAAAATTTTAAAATTTCCTTTATCCTTATAGATTTTTTGCAAGGACCCAAAAACACTGAATTTTAGGATGGCTAATTTTTTTCTGTTTAAGGAGGCTCTAAACCTTTATTGCGGGAAAATTTTTTTTTTTTAAAATATGGCAGAAAAAAAATAAAAAATGGGATTTTTTTAAAAACATCCTGGGGGTACCACTGTGGAGGTAAAAACATTGGAAAATAAAATAATTAGAAACGGGAAAAAAACCCAATGCTGATCAACAGGGATGAAAAAGGGGCAATAAAAAAAAAAAAATAAACCTTTTTCAGCTACTAAAACGGGGTATGAAGAGGGCTATAGGAAGCTATAGGGAAAAAAAAAAAGGTGTAAAATAAAATAAAGGAAAAGCAAAGCGGAGACAAAGACATATCGTATAGAAAGTAAAAACAACCCAAAAATTTTTTTTTAATTTTAAAAAATTAAAAAAGAAAAACAGAAAATGTTGGCCCTTTGAAAAATACTGAGGAGAGACTAGAGGGCGATGAAAAAAAGCAAACCTATTAAAACACTTTTTCTCCACTGATTTAAAACCGAGGGGGATGAGTTTCCCTGTTGAACAGAGGGATGAGGAAAAACTCCAACTTAATTTTTCTGTCAACCCAGGAAAAGTGCGCGGGTCTTAAAAAGTTAAAATAGAAAAACCCCCAAGGTCCAATGGCTACACCCACTGCCCCAAAGGATTAAAGTGATGTCATAGATGGGCCCCCTATTCTTAATTTTTATGAACTGTCAATAAGGGGTATGCCCCCAAAGGGGATTGGGGGCATAGCAAATGTTGCCAATATTCAAAAAAGGTTCCAAAAAGTGATCCAGGAACTATGGCCCCCCCAAAGTAAGTTTGACCCTGTTGTAGGAAAAATGATTAAGGGTTTTTTCTCGAGAGCATCCCTGGAGTATCTCACTAAAAACAAATTTTTAAAAACCCCGTTCCGCAGGGTTTTATAAGGTCGTCCCGTCAGAAAATCCATCACTTCTATAAGGAAGTCATGCTAGACGGGTCGGGGTGGGGCTATGATGTCTTTATCTCAAATTTTTTTTCTAAAGCATTTGAACCCCCACAAAAAGGGTTTTGGTAAATAAAATGAAAAATGTTGGGAGGGGGGAAAATTGTGAAGTGGGTAAGCAACTGGTAAATGTTTGAAAACAAAGGGTAAAAATTAAGGGTCTTCTCAAGACTGGTTGCTGTTACAGTTCCCAAGGGCAGTATTGGGCCCTATCCTCTTCAACTTTTCATTAATACTTACCAGGATTACACAGTAATATCGATCTTTGCAGACGATACTAACTCTGTAAGTAATCAAAAACAAAGAGGATAAGTGTTTTTTACAAAGGGGTCTGGATAATTTGGGGGCCGGGGAGGGAAAAAGGGGTGATGAGGTTTAACACAGATAAATGCAAGGTTATGCACATGGAAGAAAAATCCATTACACACTACATTTAAAAGGAAAAAAACTGAGTAAAAGTGCATGGGGAAAGGACTTGGGGAAACCTGGGGGACAGTAACTTAATTGTAGGCCAGGTCAGACAGCAGCTGCCCAAGGGAAATAGGTCATGGGTGCTTAAAAGGGGAAGAGCACTGATAAACATTTTTTCCCCTTTCAATCACGGTTAGACCCCAAAATGGAATACGGTTTTCTTTTTGGCACCCTGCCAGGAAAGCATTGTGAGCTTGAACAGGGACAAAGGCGGGGAACAAAAATAAAAAAGGGCGGGGGGACTAAATACCCCGAAAGATTAGCAAGATTGGGGTTTTTATTTTTGAGAAAAACGGCTTTGGGGGGGGGGGGACATAATAAATATGTTTAAATTTTTTTTAAAGGGCAATAAAGGATCTCTCCCAAATTTATTTATACCCGGGCTGTATCTAGAATAAGGGGGGATCTCACGTTTTGAGGGAAAAGAAAGTTTCTACTTTAAACAAAAAGGGATCTTTTCTGTAAGACATGGGACTGTGGGGAAATCTCTGCCAGAGGGAACTTGTCATGGGAAAATTCACTAAAGGTTCAAAAGGGTTTGGGTGCATTCTGGGCGTAAAAAAAACAATTAGTGTCTAGGATTCTGGAGAGGGGGCATTTATCCAGGGATTTTCCCCAAATTTCCCGATTGGAGTCGGGAAGGAAATCTTTCCAAAATAGGGGGAATTGGCTTCTACCCATTGGGGTTTTTTTTCTTCCTTGGGGCAAAACCTTAGCACAACAGGCTGAACTGGAGGCACTCGTTTTTTTTTTGGCTTTACAAATATGAAACTACTAAAGAAACTAAGATTTTAAAGGGCCACAATGAGTCCAACGAAACCCCTAAACACCTGTGGGAGATCTCCCAAAAAAGGGAAATTTTTGGGAAAAGGGACCCTTTTAATCCAGGACCTGGGGCAATTTTCCAAAAAGAATGGCTAAAATTTCCCCCAGAGCATTGTAAGAAAATCATTTATGGGTTTCCGGAAGCGGGTTTGTTTTGCAGTTTTTTTTTGGCTAAAAATTGTGCTACCCAACTTTGGGGAGGGGCCAAACTTTTGTCCGGACCATTTTTGGAGTTTTGGGGGGAAAAAGACAAAGATTTTGTTTTTTTTTTCATTCCTCTTTTTTGTTTTTTCATTGCAAGCAAAATAAATGAGTATATTAATACCAAAGAATTTGTGATTGCAATCATTTTCAGGAAGAAACTGAGTAATATCTGACAGAATTGCAGGGGTGACAATACTTTTGGCCACCACAGTATTTTAAATTATAGGAAGCAGAAATGCCTTGAGCAGTCCAGGTCGTTTCCTCGCTGAAATTCCACTCCGTCACATGTAAAAAATTTCAATGATAAAATACATCATGAAGCTACCCCAGGTTCTCCTTTATTGCCTACAGTATGTAACATTTATATTTTCCATTTAAATTACTCAATTTTTTGAAGATATGGTAACCAGCATTGCACACTTTTTTTCCTATCTTCTGCTGCCATATACATTTTCTTCTGTTCTCTACTCCTGACCAGACACAATAGCTAGACTTCAGCTGAGTGCTTTTTCATTTCACCTAACAGACATCCAAAATGTGTTCAGGTTGATGGGCCAAAAAAGAGAAAAAAAAAAAAAAAAAAAAAAACTTATCTAACGCCAGAACAAATGATTAGACAATTTAAGCAACATGTCCTAATCTCCTTTGACCTGACATCTCAGGTCAATCATGTTGTCTTCGTTGACACTGAAACCCATTTATCCTGATTAAATTAGTGCAGTCGGTCAGATTTTTTTTAAAATTCGCAATAGTAACACAAAACACTTATGTTGTATACTTATGTGTAAAAAACAGATTTCTAGTCATAGTAAGTAACGTACAGGCTGAAGTTTGATATCAGACTACTAGGACTTGTTTAGAATTAAAGGGCTCTATGAAGTACCCAAACCCCACTTAAATTTTTATTACTAAAAGTTCGAAACATCAATCTAAGTAGGACTCTTCCAATGACTGATTTCCTGTAAGAAATAAATATATATATAATATATATATACACACACACACACACACAGTTAAGTCCATAAATATTTGGACAGAGGCAGTGCAGTTGAGGTTCAGACTCTCAGCTTGGATTCAGTGGGTTGAACAAAATGATTACATGAAGATGTGAGGAGCTAAAGCATTTTTTAAACCCAATCCCTTCATTTCAAGGGCTCAAAAGTAATTGGACAAATTAAATAATTGTAAATAAAATGTTAAACTTCTAATACTTGGTTGAAAACTCTTTGTTGGCAATGACTGCCTGAAGTCTTGAACTCAGACATCAGACGCTGTATTTCCCCCTTTTTAATGCTCTGCCAGGTCTTAACTACAGCGGTTTTCAGTTGCTGTTTGTGTGTTGGTCTTTCTGTCTGAAGTTTAGTCTTTAACAAGTGAAATGCATGCTCAATTGGGTTGAGATCAGGTGACTAACTTGGCCATTAAAGAATATTCCACTTCTTTGCTTTTTTAAACTCCTGGGTTGCTTTGGCTTTATGTTTTGGGTCATTGTCCATCTGTATTATGAAAAGCTGACCAGTTTGGATGCATTTGGCTGGATTTGAGCACACAGTATGTCTCTGAATACCTCATAATTCATCTGGCTGCTTCTGTCCTGTGTTACATCATCAATAAACCCTAGTGACCCAGTGCCAGCCATGCATGCCCAAGCTGCTTCTGCCGTGTTTTATAGATAATGTGCTATGCTTTGGATCAGGAGCTGTACCACACCCTCGCCATACTTTCTTTCCATCATCCTGCTAGAGGATGATCTTTGTTTCTTCTGTCCAAAGAACGTTCTTCCAGAACTGTGCTGGATTTATTAGATGTTTTTTAGCCTTTTTATTCTTGAGGCTTAAGAGTAGCTTGCACCGTGCAGTGAACCCTCTGTATTTACTTTCATGCAGTCTTCTCTTTATGGTAGATTTGGATATTGATACACCTACATTCTGGAGAGTGTTATTCACTTGGTTGGCTGTTATGAAGGGGTTTCCCTTCACCATGGAAATTATTTTGCAATCATCCACCACTGTTGTCTTCTGTGGGCGTCCAGGTCTTTTGCATTGATGAGTTCTCCAGTGCTTTCTTTCTCTAGAAGTACCAAACTGTACATTTTGCCACTCCTAATATTGTAGCAATTTCTCAGATGGGTTTTTTCTGTTTTCGTCGCATAAGGATGGCTTGTTTAACCAGAGAGCTCTTTTGACCTCATGTTTTCTTCACAGCAATATCTTTCAAATGCACCACACCTCAGATCAACTCCAGGCCTTTTATCTGCTTAATTGAGAATTACATAATGAAGGAATTGCCCACACCTGCCTCTGAAACAGCCTTTGAGTCAATTGTCCATTTACTTTTGGTCCCTTTAAAAAGAGGGTGGCACATGTTAAGTGGAAACTCCTAAACCCTCATCCAATTTTAATGTGGGTACCCTCAAATGAAAGCTGAAAGGGACTTTATGTGCATGTCCATTATATCACTATAACTTGAATAGGTTTCAGTAAACAGGTAAAAAAAAACTAATTGTGTCAGTGTCCAAATATATATATGGACGTGTGTGTGTGTTATACAGTTGAAACCAGAAGTTTACATACACTATATAAAAAGACACATATACATATTTTTACTTTCTGACATGAAATCAGAATAAACCTTACCCGTTTTAGGTCAATTAGGATTACCAAAATTATTTATATTTGCCAAATACCACAATAGTGATAGTTTTTAAACATTTTTATTACTTTCTGCAAAGTCATTTCATTAGTATTTGGTAGCATTGTGCTTAAAACGTATGACTTGGTTCAAACCTTTTGGATCTTTCCACAAGCTTCTCACAATAGTTGGTAGAAATGTTGGCCTGTTCCTCCTGACAGAACTGGTGAAAAAGAGCCATGATTGAAGTATGCCTTGCTCGTACCATCCATTTCAGCTTTGCCCATATATTTTCAATAAGCCACTTTGTAACCAGTTCGGCAGTACGCTTCAGGTCATTGTCCATTTGGGAGACCCATTTCCGCCCAAGCTTTCCTGGCTGATGTCTTGAGATGTTGCTTCAGTATTGCCACATAATCTTATTTCCTCAAGATGCCATCTATTTTGTGAAGTGCACCAGACCCTCCTGCAGCAAAACAACCCCAAACATGATGCCGCCAACCCCATGTTTCACAGTTGGGATGATGTTCTTAGGCTTCCAAGCTTCTCCCTTTTTCCCTCCAAACGTAACAATGGTCCTTATAGTCAAACAGTTCAATTTTAGTTTCATCAGACCACAGAAAATGTCTCAAAATAAATAAATAAATATTATATATATAAAATATATATATATATATATATAATATATATATATATATATATATTATATATATATATACACACACAAGCAGCTGTGGCGTGCACTACAGTCAGCATACGGTATACGTACAAATGCAGACCTTATATCCAGAGTAACTACTGTGTGCAGCAGGGACAGCAGCTAGGTGGGTTGGGAGTAGCTTAATAAGGTCACAGCTATCTAGTGCCATGCTGACTGCAGTGCATCCTACAGCTGCTGGAGGGTGCATGGGGGAGATTCCATAGAGCAAAAAGGATGACCCACGTGGTCTTACAGATGCTCAATCAAGTTCAATTTTGGATGCCAGGGTCAAATTTCTAAGTCTTGGTTATAATATTCCAACTGATGTAGAACATGTCGAGCCATTTGACACGTCGCATTGTCTTGCTGAAAGAGCCAATCTGGTAAAGGAAAGACAACTGGCAATTATGGGTATATGTGATTTGCAGGGATAAATTTATACCCATATCAGTTAAGAGTGCCATCCACAGGGATAAGTGGACCCAGAGTATACCACAGACCATAACACTGCTTCCACCAGCTTGTGCTCTTCCAGCAATAGTTGCATGTTGTTTGTCCATCCATTCAATGAAGCAGAAAATGCGACTTATCAGAAAAGGCAACCCTTAGCCAATCAGTGAAGATCCAATTCCAATACTGCTGTAAAAATTTCAGCTATTTCTACCGATGCAGCCGTTAGCAGAGGTGAAGTGACCTTTTGTCTGTTTCAGAGACCCATACGCTATAGTGTTCACTGAGCTGTTTTAGACACAGATGTGACTGTTAGCCCCTTGGTTCATTTAGGTGGTAAGCTTCGTCCATCTCTCAAACCATTAGCACATGGCGTTACAGAGATTCCTCATCACTTACTTGCTATGGTGCCATTGGTCCACTCACAATACACTTTAGACCACCGCAGCACACAAACAGAAACTGAGCAGTTTCAGAAATACTGTCACCCTCGATCTGAAAACTAATAATCATCCCTTTTGGCAACTCTGATAAATCAGCCCTTTTATCCAGGACAGCAACAAAGAACATGGGTACAGACAGCCTCTCACACACCTTATAGACCCATCAAGCCAGCTTACCACGTGACTTCTTTCATGGGCTACAAGCTGCCAACATCACAGGAAGTGGACATGAGACTTGACTGCATAAAATTAATAAAAAGCTGACAACCCCTTTAAGCATTACTGTACTTTAGTAAAAGCAAACCGTGACACGTTGTAGGTTTACAAGACCTACCTTTTGTGGGAACACCAATCCAGTTGAGGTATCGCGTTAACTTCTTAGACATGTACGTCTTGCCTCTAGCAGGTAAACCAATCATGACAATCAAGGTCGGAGAGTTTGTCATATAGGATGCCCAAGCTGCCATATAAATAGAAAAGTCAGCTGTCAATCTCAAAAATACAAAGCTCCTTAAGAAAGCCCCGATTTTTTTTCTGTTTTTCTTTCTTTTACCACAAAGTAAAATTGATGTTGGAAGCTTGCAAATTAAATAATAAACATTTTCACCATTCATTATTATTTAAATTCTGTAGCTTTTTTGTTTTAGCTGCTACCTTAGTGATCCATAGTGTCTAGCTCATCTCTAGGGGATAGGACCTGTAGTGAGAGCCACTATATTTAGCGAGTCAGAACGTTTATTTTGTCGTTGCCCGAGCTGTGGGAGGGTCTCTTTTTTTGTGGGACAAGCTGAAGTTTACCTTTAATTTAGCTTTTCTTGGAAAGCAAAATTAACAAAAATAGCAATTCCAGCACGGGTTTTAATCTCTTTACAATACGTTTACTATGCACAATAAAGAAGACGAAGATTTAATAGAAGGAATCATTATGAATGTGGCAAAACCAATATTGTATTTTTTGGTTTCGTTTGGGTTCTTTCTGAACTTATTGTTACTTTACATGATGCGTTATAAGTCAAATTTTTAACAGAAAGCATTCTGATAAAAGGGATTGTTTACGATTGCAAAAAAAAAACAACAACAACAAAAAAAAAAAAAAACAAAAACAAGAGAAAACAGAAAAAGAAAAACCCACCACACTTGGTTGTCCATGGGTTTGTCTTATTGTATTGCAGCTAAGTCCCACTGATGTGATTACAGCTGAGCTCTCAATACTAGAAACAAGCCCATGGACAGGTATTGTGCCATTCCTGGAAAGAAGTTGCCACATTTTACTTAACCGGGACAAACCTCTTTAAGCAAATTAAAAAGTTTTGTCATCACTACGGGAATCTCACTTTGTTTATAAACAGTTAAAATACATCCACGCATAGTGTGCGCGCCCTGTCCCCCCATTAGGGCCTATTGCCCATTAGGTCTCATTTATCAAATCTATGTAGCACCAAAACTGTGTTGCCCATAGCAACCAGAGCTCAGCTTTCATTTTTCCAGAGCAGTTTAAAAAATAAAAGCTCAGCTCTGATTTGTTGCTATGGGTAACAGACAGGGCCTAATGTATGAAAACTGTCTAGCAGAAACACTGTCTTTAGTGCCATAGCAACCAATCAGAGCTCAGCTTTTATTTTTCCAGAGCACTATATGAAATGAAAGCGGAGCTCTGTTTGGTTGCTATGGGCAACAAAGAGTCTTGTGCATATAGGAATATGGCGGTATAGATACATTTATGCTAGGCTGCACTCCTGAGCATCAGTTATTCCCTGAACTCCTGACCATTCAATCCAGTATATATGATTCACAGGAGCTATATATATCTAAAAAGCTTTTTTATTATGAAACATATTTCTTAAAAACATGTAACCAACAGTGCATAGTCATACTACTTGCGTTTAAGCAGTCCATAGAAAATTAGCAGCCTGCAAAAAGTCCTTAATGCGTAAGTCGCATAATCTCCAATGGTTCCTTCTTTGCTCGGAGCCAACTCGTGGAGATGCAGACAAGAAGGGTCGGAGAGGGCGTGTGACGTTTTGGGGAGAGACCCTCCTCTTTCTCAAACACGTGGTTGGTTACATGTTTTTCAGAAATAGGTTTCATAATAAAAAAGCTTTTTAGATATATATAGCTCCTGTTACTCATATATACTGCAACAAAGACAGTCTTACTGCTAGTTTTCATACAGAAGGCCCTCAGTATTAGACAAGTTTGATAAATGAGGCCCATAGTGTTTTGAACTAAAGCCAGAGGTGGAGCCAGCAGGAAATAGAAGCATAAATCCTAACTTCAGATTTCCCACTGCTTTTTAACTCACTCCTTGCTTTGGCTGCAAAAAGCTTTTTGTGGAACACCCCCTTTTTTGACTGTAAGGCTATGTCTACACTGCACAGGAAAAAGATTCTATCTTCGACGCTTTCCGTTTTTTTAAAAGCGCCGAAGAAACGATCGTTCCTGCAGCCCTATAACCGGCAATAGGAAAGACGAGCTGCAGTCTCCACAGCTCGTCTCTTCTCTGCCCGTCTTTCGGCAGCGGCGTATTATACAACATGTTGTATAATACGCCGGCGCTTCTCGTTTTCTTGCCATCTTCCAATCCGCTACTTTTGTATGGGCGACGTCAGGAAAACGAGAAGCGACCGCGGTTTTTGCACAAAGCGCGACAAAATCCGCGGTCCTGCATCAGAGAAAATACGGCCGCTTTCAGATCGTTTTTTTTCCGATGCAGTGTAGAAATATCCTAAGAAAACAGAGCATTTAGTGATGTTCCACTCTTAGGGTATGTTCACACGGCGTGTTGAGTCCGTGTGAACATACGTCATTAGATGCATGTTTGAATCCATTTATCGGACCCAAACACGTACCTAACAATGTGCAGTGTGATTTGCATTGCTTTCAATGTAAAACACGTATCGGCGTGCAGACGAGTGATCGCCGATGCATGTTTATTTGCGTCTTTCGGATCCGTTCCAGAAATTGTCATGTCAATTCTTGATCCGAAAGACGCAGCAGGAGCCCTATTTAAAACCATAAGGTGCATTACTGCTGCATCCAAAACGCACCCAAACACGCAGCTGCATATTGGATGTGTTATGATCCGATCGACGCTGTGTTTTCGGATGCAATTTTCGGATCCAAAAACGCCGTGTGAACACACCCTTATTTTGGCAAGTGTTTTTGCACTGGAAAAAACTGACAATTCTTTCAGGCATATATGCGCTGTCAAATAACTAAGTACAGGAGGCAGATATCTGCCTCAGACCACTGCTCTCATGTCACTTCAACAGTGCAACAAACACTTTATGCAGCACGTACCTGTGCGTGCCACAATACGTCGTGTGAACTCCACCTTACACTTTGGGAGACAAATCATTAAAGGTGTTTTGCCAAGAAGTAAGTTTCTTACCTAACAGGCTGATACTCCCCTCTTGAGGCTTGAAAAAAAGGGGCATTGTGTATTGTATTGAGCAAACATTGTTTGGCTAATCCACAGGGGTTAACTGTATTGTGTATTTTATTTGTTTCTCCCTCTTATCTGCTTAGGAGAGAAGATGAGCTCCAAGCAGGCAGCGTTCTTTCATGTGTTCACAAACTGATGCAGGTGATGGGGTGGGGGGTAGGAGGGCTCCTGTCAGCTGCTGGTCGTGTCTAATGTAAACTGTCAGGAAACAAAGGGCATGTAAGGAAGGCTGTAGATCTCACAGGCTTCACTTTTTTTTAATGACCTATATTTAGAAAAGTGATTAAATACCCATTTTGGAGGATCCCACGTCAACATTAGATCGTTGCAAAACCCCTTTAAGCTATGCCTTCAAAGTGTTAAAGGTGCAGGTCCCACAAACATCACTGAAACCAAAAGTCTCCATACAGAACAGAGTCACCTACACACAACTCTAAGGGCCACATGTATGAAAACTGTTTAGGTTGAAGATATTCTTTGTTGCCCATACCAACCAATCAGAGCTCTGCTTTCATTTCATATAGTGCTCTGAAAAAATGAAAGGGGCGCTCTGATTGGTTGCTATTGGCAACAAAAAGTCTTAGACCTAGACAGTTTTCATGTCCCCCTAAATTTTGATGGGAGTTGAGAGTGCAGCCAAACAGTGTGTTCAGCTGTAACTGCAATTCTCAATAAAGATAATGGGAAGTTATGCTCGGCTCTCGATTCCAAACAAAGACTTTTGGGGGCCCGTCCCACACTTTGACATATCCAAAGTGTGAGATTGGAACACTCCTTTAAAACCAGGGCTGTGGAGTCGTTAAGCCAAAGCTACGACTCCAACTCAGACTCCTCAATTTTCCTGACACCGACTCCCACTCCCTCATACATGGCGCATGTTTAAGTGATAACTTTACTGTAGTAAAATGGTAACATCAGGCTGTTTATCACCTTATGGTACAATAATCAAGCTATTTAGGTAGAACAGACACTGACAAGCAAAAGGGTAACAATGTTTTTAACTTTTGACTTTCAGGCTTCATATGTTACCATCCACTACAGCTTTGAACAGAAGACTACCATCATTTTATAGACAATCATCTTGCCTATTTTATAAATATACTATTTAGTATTAGCATCTGCTTAGTTCTGCAGATGTAACTGCATTCTTACTGTTTTGCTCCTAAAAAAATCAAAATTTAGTTTTCAATACTGCCTGAATCCTTCTGGGCTCAGGATCATATTCAAGCATGTATTGACCAAAATCTGTTCCCAGGAATCTTCTAAACGAATACAGCTTTTTCTTCAGCTCTAAGGCTATGTTCACACGGTGTATTGCGGCGCAGTACACCGTGTGCTTCAGGAGCTCGCGCTAATCAGCGTGTACTCCTGAGGCGCAGAGCAGCCCGCCGGCCCCATAGACATCCATTACTCGCGGCACGTAATCGCCGCAAGTAATTGACATGTCACTTATCTCCCCGCGCATACAATACGATTGTATTGTACGCGCGTGGAAAGGAGGCGTAATCCATTGTTCTCTATGAGTTCTATGGATTACTGTAATTATGGGGCGCATTTCCACGTGTATTAAGCGCAGTACGCAGCGAAATGCGCTCCAAAATAAGCCGTGTGAACATACCCTAAGTGTTGGATTGGGTTGAGGTCTGGGGACTATGGAACTAATACAGCAACTTTACTTCATTGTCATTGAACCATTCCTTCTCCAACCTTGACGTCTGCTTCACGTCGTTGTCCTGCTGGACACTATGTCGTCCTTTTCATACCCATAGTAATCGAGTATATGAAGTAACTCATCTTGTAGGACACTGACATATAGCTCAGCATTGAGGTCACCATCAATCCTGGTCAAGTATCCAATGCCTTTGGCTGTGACCCCTCCCCATATCATCAGGCTTCTTCCACCGAACCTGACAGTTCTTCCAGCTTCTCGTTCCATTCGCCCCCTTTTCCCTTGATTCTTCCAAACCCATTTGCCCCATCAGAGCCCGGTTATTGACTTTCAATCTCATCGCTCCAAATTACCCGTTTTCAATCTTCTCTTTTTATGTACTTTTTGGCAAACTCGAGCTAACGCTTCTTATGACGAGATTGAAGTCAAGACTTCTTCACCTTTTTTCGAGCCATCATTCTAGACCTGTGTAATGCGTGTTGCCCGGTGCTATTAGGGAATGTGAGAACAGGCTGTAATTTGTCCCACCACCAGGAGTAAAACACTAACAATGCAGTTACATGAGAAGAATCTGCATAACTAAGCATATGCTAAATAGTTGAAGGTAAAAGTTATGTTTGAGAGCCAAGATGATTGTCTATAAAATGATGGGAGTCTCACATTGAAAGCTGCAGTGGATGGTGAGATATGGAGCATGAAAGTCCAAAACATTGTTACCCTTTTGCTTTTCCATGTAAAATATATTTATAGGATACGACTTTCGAACACATAAAACTTTAATATATTGTAAATATGATGTGAAAAATTTAGCTGAAATCTTGTCAATCTGTTTGCCCTGGGAGCGGAATCTTTTCCCCTGGGACAGCGCTTTGCCTGCTCCATTTCATCACTTACACTCCTCATGTGATGAGGCTGAAGATATGGGAGCAGTAGCACTGGCCGGACCCAATTCCTCTTGCTCTTGGCATTGCATTGAACTAACTGGACCAATTTGATATTTTAGGAGTCCGACTCCACAGCCCTGTTTAGAACGCTGTTCCAAAAACCGCATAAAATCAGACATAGAAGGGTATCTCTATAACTTTTGTTATAGGCAGTAATGTGTTTGGAACCCCAAGTTCCTGTGTGTGCCTACAGCCATAGACTGATACAGATTGGATACTAGTCTTGCCCCCAGAGTTATGCAGCAGCAGAGATATGGGTTTATTCACTTCTGCGTCAAAGCTTCAGTTCAGGACCTCCGTCCCAGTAGTGTTAATGGACCCGGTTCCTGACAGACCCCATTGACTACGGTGGCTTTGTAGGTTTTTACGCTGGGTGTCCCCGTTTTACCAGAAAACGGTGCAACCTGCTACATTATTCTTTCAGTCATTCCTGATGAACTTGTGATCCGAACTGAACCTCCTATGCAAATGCGAACCAGACCTAAGCAGGCATTGCAACGAGGAGAGTTCAGGTTCTTGGTAGGCACGGAATCTCTACCTTATATAAACCGAAAGAAAAAAAAGAGAACAAGTTCCATGAGAGGAGGAGGACATCACTACTCACAGCATTTTTTCTCTGCGTTTCTGGCTGGCACTTTGCCTTCACCATTGTTGAACTGTCCGGGGTCCTGATTCCTCCCCTCCGACATGACAGCGTTTGCCAGTCACTAGTTACAAGGAAAATACTCTGCTACCAACCGAGCTGCTCCACACGCTGCAAAAAATGAAGCAGAAATACAAACATGTTCATTCCTGGTCCAGCTGGATTCCTCCAGTACTATCCGCAGGTCAGCATCTAATGTATACACTTCACACAGACATATCACTCCTCATGTTACAGCATATGCCGAGGAGTACACTACTTACCAATTTCCCATCTCATTGATTAGCTTTAAGGGGAACCTGTCAGGTGGTTTATGCTACCCTATCTGCAGGATGTGATAGAGGAGAGAAGCTGAGCTCTGTGATATATAGGATTATATGATGGAGGAGAGAGCTTCTCTCCCTCTATCATATAACCCTATAGATCACAGAGCTCAGCTCCGCTCCCTCTCTCATATAACCCTACATATCACAGAGCTCGGCTTCTCTCCCTCTATCATATAACCCCATATATCACAGAGCTCAGTTCTCTCCCTCTATCATATAACCCTATATATCACAGAGCTCAGCCCCTCTCCTCTCTCATATAACCCTATATATCACAGAGCTCAGCTTTCTCTCTCTCTCATATAACCCTATATATAAACAGAGCTCAGCTCCTCTCCTCTCTCATATAACCCTATATTCACAGAGCTCAGCTTCTCTCTCTCTCAATAACCTATATATCACAGAGCTCAGCTTCTCTCCCTCTTATCATATAACCCTATATATCACAGAGCTCAGCTTCTCTCCCTCTATCATATAACCCTATATATCACAGAGCTCAGCTTCTCTCCCTCTATCATATAAGCCTATATATCACAGAGCTCAGCTTCTCTTCCTCTCTCATATAACCCTACATATCACAGAGCTCGGCTTCTCTCTCTCATATAACCCTATATATCAGAGAGCTCAGCTCCTCTCCCTCTCTCATATAACCCTATATATCACAGAGCTCAGCTCCTCTCCCTCTCTCATATAACCCTATATATCACAGAGCTCAGCTTCTCTCTCTCTCTCATATAACCCTATATATCACAGAGCTCAGCTTTCTCCCTCTATAATAAAAACCCTATATATCACAGACCCTCAGCTTCTCTCCTCTATCATATAACCCTATATATCACAGAGCTCAGCTTCTCTCCCTCTATCATATAAGCCTATATATCACAGAGCTCAGCTTCTCTCCCTCTATCATATAACCCTATATATCACAGAGCTCAGCTTCTATATCATATAACCCTATATATCACAGAGCTGCTTCTCTCCTATCATATAACCCTATATATCACAGAGCTCAGCTTCTCTCCTATCATATAACCCTATACACTCACCGGCCACTTTATTAGGTACACCTGTCCAACTGCTCTTTTAACACTTAATTTCTAATCAACCAATCACATGGCGGCAACTCAGTGCTTTTTGGGCATGTAGACATGGTAAAAGAAAATTTCCCCTGCAGTTCAAACCGGCATCAGTATGGGGAAGAAAGGTGATTTGAGTGCCTTTGAACGGTGGCATGGTTGTTGGTGCCAGAAGGGCTGGTCTGAGTATTTCAGAAACTGCTGATTCCCCTGGGATTTCACGCACAACCATCTCTAGGGTTTACAGAGAATGGTCCGAAAAAGAAAAACATCCAGTGAGCGGCAGTCCTGTGGGGGGAAAAATGCCTTGTTGATGCCAGAGGTCAAAGGGAGAAGGGGCCCAGACTTTTTGAGCTGACAGAAAGGCAACAGTGACTCAAATAGCCACCCCTTACAACCAAGGTAGGCAGAAGAGCATCTTGAACGCACAGTCGGCGAACTTTGAGGCAGATGGGCTACAGCAGCAGAAGACCACAAACCGGGTGCCAACTCCTTTACAGCTAAGAACAGGAAACTGAGGCTCCAATTTGCCAAGCCTCATCGAAATTGGACAGTAGAAGATTGGAAAAAAAAACGTTGCTGGTCTGATGAGTCTCGATTTCTGCTGCGACATTCGGATGGTAGGGTCAGAATTTTGGCGTCAACAACATGAAAGCATGGATCCATCTGCCTTGTATCAACGGTTCAGGTGGTGGTGGTGGCGTCATGGTGTGGGGAATATTTTCTTGGACTCTTTGGGCCCCTTGGTACCAATTGAGCATCGTTGCAACCACCTTGTGGAAAACTATGCCACGAAGAATTGAGGCAGTTTGAAGGCAAAAAGGGGGGCCAACCCGTTACTAGCATGGTGTACCTAATTAAAGTGGCAGGTGAGTGTATATATCACAGAGCTCAGCTTTCTCCTATTATAGCCTATATTTTCACAGAGCTTTAGCTTCTCTCCTATCATATAACCCTATATATCACAGGCTCCCTTCTCTCCTATCTATAGCCCTATATATCACAGAGCTCAGCTTCTCCCCCTATCAATAACCCTATATATCACAGAGCTCCGCTTCTCTCCTATCATATAGCCCTATATATCACAGAGCCCCCGCTTCTCTCCTATCATATAGGGCCCCATATATCACAGAGCTCAGCTTCTCTCCTATCATATAACCCTATATATATCACAGAGCTCAGCTTCTCTCCTCTTTCATATAACCCTATATATCACAGAGCTCAGCTTCTATATCATATAACCCTATATATCACAGAGCTCAGCTTCTATATCATATAACCCTATCACAGAGCTCAGGTTCTATATCATATTACCCTATATATCACAGAGCTCAGCTTCTACATCATATAACCCTATATATCACAGAGCTCAGCTTCTATATCATATAACCCTATATATCAGAGCTCAGCTTTTCTCCTCTATCATATAACCCTATATATCACAGAGCTCAGCTTTTCTCCTCTATCATATAACCCTATATATCACAGAGCTCAGCTCCTCTCCCTCTCTCATATAACCCTATATATCACAGAGCTCAGCTCCTCTCCCTCTTTCATATAACCCTATATTTCACAGAGCTCAGCTTTTCTCCTCTATCATATAACCCTATACAAACCCCAGAGCTCAGCTTCTCTCCTCTATCCCTATAACCCTATATGTCACAGAGCTCAGCTCCTTCCCTATCCCTATAGCCCTATATATCAGAGCTCAGCTTCTCTCCTATCATATAGCCCTATATATCACAGAGCTCAGCTTCTCTCCTATCATATAACCCTATATATCACAGAGCTCCGCTTCTCTCCTATCATATAGCCCTATTATATCACAGAGCTCAGCTTCTATATCATTTTAACCCTATATATCCCAGAGCTCAGCTTCTCTCCTCTATCATTTTAAACCTATACATCACATAGCTCGCTTCTCTTTCCTCTATATATAACCCTATATATCACCCGAGCTCAGCTTCTCTCCTCTATCATATAAACCCTATATATCCAGAGCTCAGCTTCTCTCCTCTATCAATATAAACCCTATATATCACAGAGCTCAGCTTCTCTCCCTAATCATATAACACTATATATCACAGAGCTCAGCTTCTCTCCTATCATATAACCCTATATATATCACGGGGTCAGTTCTCTCCTCTTTCATATAACCCTATATATCACAGAGTCAGCTTCTTTTATCATATAACCCTATATATCACAGAGCTCAGCCTTTATATCATATTACCCTTATTTTCACAGAGCTCAGCTTCTACATCATATAACCCTATATATCACAGAGCTCAGCTTCTATATCATATAACCCTATATATCAGAGCTCAGCTTTTCTCCTCTATCATATAACCCTATATATCACAGAGCTCAGCTTTTCTCCTCTATCATATAAAACCCTATATATCACAGAGCTCAGCTCCTCTCCCTCTCTCATATAACCCCCATATATCACAGAGCTCAGCTCCTCTCCCCCTTTCATATAACCCTATATTTTCACGAGTCAGCTTCTCTCCTCTATCATATAACCTATACATTTACAGAGCTCAGCTTCTCTCCTTATCATATTTAAACCCCATATGTCACAGAGCTCAGCTCCTCTCCCTCTTTCATATAACCCTATATATCACAGAGCTCAGCTTCTCTCCCTCTCTCATATAACCCTATATCACAGAGGTCAGCTCCTCTCCCTCTTTCATATAACCCTATATATTACAGAGCTCAGCTCCTCTCCCTCTTTCATATAACCCTATATATCACAGAGCTCAGCTCCTCTCCCTCTTTCATATAACCCTATATATCACAGAGCTCAGCTTCTCTCCTCTATCATATAACCCTATACATCACAGAGCTCAGCTTCTCTCCTCTATCATATAACCCTATCTCACAGAGCTCAGATCCTCTCCCTCTTTCATATAACCCTATATATCACAGAGCTCAGCTTCTCTCCCTCTCTCATAGAACCCTATATCACAGAGGTCAGCTCCTCTCCCTCTTTCATATAACCCTATATATTACAGAGCTCAGCTCCTCTCCCTCTTTTATTTAAACCCCATATATCACATAGCTCAGCTCCTCTCCCTCTTTCATATAACCCTATATATCACAGAGATCAGCTTCTCTCCTCTATCATATAACCCTATACATCACAGAGCTCAGCTTCTCTCCTCTATCATATAACCCTATATGTCACAGAGCTCAGCTCCTCTCCCTCTTTCATATAACCCTATATATCACAGAGCTCAGCTTCTCTCCCTCTCTCATATAACCCTATATATCACAGAGCTCAGCTCCTCTCCCTCTATCATATAACCCTATATATCACAGAGCTCAGCTCCTCTCCCTCTCTCATATAACCCTATATATCACAGAGCTCAGCTCCTCTCCCTCTTTTTATACAACCCTATATATCACAGAGCTCAGCTCCTCTTTCCCCCTTTATATAACCCTATATATCACAGAGCTCAGCTTCTCTCCTCTATCATATAACCCCCATACATCACGAGCTCAGTCCCTCTCCCTCTTTTCATATAACCCCTATATATCACAGAGCTCAGCTCCTCCCCTCTTTCATAAAAACCCATATATCACAGAGCTCAGCTCCTCTCCCTCTTTCAATAACCCTATATATCACAGAGCTCAGCTTCTCTCCCTCTCTCATATAACCCTATATATCACAGAGCTCAGCTCCTCTCCCTCTTTCATATAACCCTATATATCACAGAGCTCAGCTTCTCTCCTCTATCATATAACCCTATAGATCACAGAGCTTAGCTTCTCTCGTCTATCATATAACCCTATATATCACAGAGCTCAGCTTCTCTCCCTGTCTCATATAAACCTAAAATCACAGAGCTCAGCTTCTTCCTCTATCATATAACCCTATATATCACAGAGCTCAGCTTTTCTCCCACATCATTTTAACCCTATATATCACAGAGCTCAGCTTCTCTCCCTCTATCATATAACCCTATATATCACATGAGCTCAGCCTTCTCTATCATATAACCCAATATATCAAAAGAGCTCAGCTTCTCTCCCTCTATCACATACCCCTTATATATCACAGAGCTCGGCTTCCTTTCCCCTATCTATAAGTCCTATATATCCAGAGCTCAGTCTTCTCTCCACTATCATTTTAACCCTATATATTTACAGAGCTCAGCTTCTCTCCCTCTATCATATAACCCTATATATCACAGAGCTCAGCTTCTCTATCATATAACCCTATATATCACAGAGCTCAGCTTCTCTCCTCTATCACATACCCCTATATATCACAGAGCTCAGCTTCTCTATCATATAACCCTATATAACACAGAGCTCAGCTTCTGTATATCTGAAATTAATCAGAGAAACAACAGAACCATAATTGGCAAGACGGTCATTTACCTACATGTCGTAAGCTAACTCATGAGACGGGAATACCCCTTTAACGTAAACAGCATCAAAATCCATTACAAGGTACGGCCAAGTTCACACGCCGAGTCCTTTCATAAAAACAAAAATGTCAGTGCCCAATCCGTTTCATGATGGACACCAATGGCACCTCATCTAACCCACTAACTATAGCAACTGAAAAAAACGGCACTGCTTGCTTCTATATTTTTGCCGTCACTTTTCATGAAGGCTCTTAATGTTATTTCTGCCGTAGATGTGAACCAAGCTCATGGCTTTCCAGAACACAGCAGGTATCTTTCGGGGTAAAAAGGTTTGCTCGATTTGTCGGTGGTACAGACGTTCTCTGCAGGACACGTAAGCATAGTCTACATACCAAAAAACGAAGAGTGAACAATCCACTTTCCATTCTACATAACTGCCTGATTATACCAACAATTGCCTCGCAGCTGGAGCGCTCCTTTAAAGCGTCCATCATGGTACTCCAGCTTATTATACCAATCCACCAAAAAGCTTACTAAGTAAATGTGGGATAACTGCCTGTATACAATATATATAATTGCCTCGCTGCTGGAGCTCTCCTTTACACTATCCATCATGGCACTCTACCTTATTATTACACCAATCAGCATATTAAAACTGCATAACTTCCTGTATGTCTCACTGCTGGAGTCCCCCTTTAATGTTTTCATCATAGTACTCCAGCTCATTGGACCAATCCACCAAAAACTGTATAATTCATTTTACATAACTGCCTGTATAACTGCCTCGCTGCTGGAGTTCTCCTTTACACTATCCATCATGACACTCTACTTTATTACACCAATAAATCAAAAAGCGTACTAAATAAATGTGGGATACCTGCCTGTATATAGCAACAACTGCCCTACTGCCAGAGCTCTCCTTTAAAATGTTCAGCATGATAGGATGCGGATTGGTGTAATAATGTAGATTAAGTAAATGTGGGATAACCTGCCATCCACAGATCTGCTGAAGAAGTCAACAGTACTATCAGTAGCATTAAAGGGGTTGTCTCACTACAAGGATTGCTTTTTACGTTAAAGACCTTGAAAAACAAATCACTTTGCAATATATGTCCATTAACATTGTCCTACCTACTCCTAGATATCCCCTCTTGTATGGGCTGCATCAGCTTCTCAGGTCACTATAGCTACAGACCTGTTTGATCTCTCCTGATCTGCTGCCAGCCCTGGTTGCTATAGCTACAGACCTGGCTTCTACTGCAGCCTAGTGGAAGCCAGTAAACACGCCCCTGACTTCAAAGTGAATCCAAGAAAACAGGACTGAAGGAGGATGAATCAGTGTCGTGAGACAACCCCTTTAAAGCTAGAGCTCCCCTTTACATAGCTTAATGACGTCTTCCCAGCCCGCACATGACCTAGAGAAGGGATCACCTTCCAGCCATTGATCAGATCATCAGGACAGCTAATCGAGGCTTCCCAGCAGAGGCGGCGCTAACCTGCAGTCAGGATAATGACACATCTCATTGCGGGATTGGAGGCATTCCCAGATCAAGGACATAACGTGTTATTCAGAGTGAAAGATGCCACTACCTGCGATCCGCACATGAACAGCCGCCGATACCATGCGGCTTTGTCCGCGCTCTCGCCGGCGGTCACCTCTCTAACGCGTTGTCTGGGTCATGCAGGTGCGGGATCGGCTGAAGGAGAAGGACGCGGCACCGGCTGTGACGTCACGTCACGAAGGGCGGGAAGCGACGACGTGGACTCCCTGTTTAATAAGGGAAGCTACGTCGCACGAAGCCGCGTACAGCCGCCCGCACTGTAGCTAGATGAGCCACTGTGAAGCCGGGAGTTCACCTAGGATTCACCTCCCTCCTGTACCTGACAGATTACCGCACACTGTGTATCTCCTATTACTGCCTGGCTTATCTAGTCAGTAACGTGTCTCTGTACTAATAGCCGCGATGTACGGGACGGGTTCACTACGTTGTGATTGATGGTTCCAATCAAGTTGTGATATAAGATAGACGGAGAAGTATCCATCTGCCCACAATAAACATGGCCGCCCGTGGAGTGTACCATACGCCCCATGGATGCCGGTAACAAAGTTTACATAAATGAAATAAAGCCCGCCTCTGACATCTGATTGGCTGGCTCAGGTGGTGTTGCCGGGGAGGCGTGTCTGCAACAGCCAATTGGCTAAGGAGGAAGGTGTTCTTCTAGCATCAGACTGCGGCACCATGGCAACCGGCTTCACATGTGATACATATTAAAACGGAACCGCTGCCGTCTGTCTATGGCTGGGTTCTCCCTCAGGCCTCATTCATCAAAACCGTTTCTGTTGCCAATAGCAACCATTCACAGATCAACTTTCCTCTTTCTACCACAGTTTAAGCCAGTCATAATAATATGACTCGTCGTTTTTTCCTGCTTGCCTTCCAAGAGCCACAGCTTTTTTATTTTTCCACCTACATAGACAGATAAGGGCAAGATGTACTGTCTAATGGCGTCATTGACAGCATCATAGAATATACTGGGAAACCGCAAAAACATCCTAAGTGAGTGATATGTTAAAAAAAACTTCCTTGAGCCATGTTTGTGGGTTTTTTGTTTTTATAGCATTCCCTCTTCTGTATAAATAATGTGGTCTCTGTATTCTGCAGGTTGACACGGTTCTGGCAATACCAAATATGTAGGGTATTTGCAGGGCCGTTCCTAGGCTAAATTGCACTCGGCAGGTGAAGAAATCCCCCCCCCCCCCCTCCGTAACATAATGCGACACAGTGCATAACTATCAACCAAATACAAAAAGCTTTAGCACAATGTGCTACATATAAAACTACTAAACACTAGTCATACAGTTACCAAATAGCACTGCTACACAAAACCAGAATCCCAAAGCTAATATTACCAATATCCTACTAAGATCACATATCATCACCACATAGTGACTGAATACCACAACACAATGATAACATAATGACCGAATAATACTGCAACACCATGACCACATATCACCAGCACATAGTGACTGAATAATACTGCCACACCATGACCACATAGTGACTGAATAATACCTCAACACCATGACCACATATCACCCTCACATAGAGACTGAATAATACCACCAAATCATGACCACATATCACCACCACATATAAGCCATTATACTACAACCAATATTACCGGCATACAGTGACCATACATAGATGGTTACCCATTGTACACAGGCTCTGCAGACATATAAGCGATTACAATAAAGTTACATCCAGGGACTTACAGGAGACGTCTCTGATGAGTTGTTCTCTTTCTCTTCTCCATCTGTCCCAGATCACCACGATTCTACACTGTAGAATTTACAAAACAAGCATCTTAGACTCCTCACTTTATCAGCACTTCTCTAACAATTCCGATCTTTATACAAACTCGATATCTATAGTGCCCCAAATGGTAATAATTACCCCCTTGTGCCCCAAACGGCTATGGGGCTCCCATTTGTGCACAGTCTTGTTTTGTATACCAATATAGGAAGTAGTTAAATTCCCTAAGACATTATGTAGGTACACCCCCAAACTAGGTAGGTAGTCCTCAATTAGGTAGGTGTATAGCACCCCATTAGGTAGGTAAATGTATAGGTCCCCTAATAGGTAGGTATCTCAGTCCCCTATTAAGTAGAAATGTAGTATATAGGCCTCCACAATAAGTAGAAATATAGATCGCTATTATGTAGTTATATAGGCCCCTGTAGGTAAGATGCCCCATGTAGCCAGTTAGTAGCCCCCTGTAGCCAGGAAGATGCCAATGCAGCCCCCTGTAGCAAGTTAGTAACCCCGTGTAGCCAGGTATATGCCCCATGTAGCCCCCTGTAGCCAGTTAGTAGCATCCTGTAGCCAGGTAGATGCCCCATATAACCACCTGTAGCCAGGTAGATGACCCCTGTAGCCCCCTGTCAAGTTAAGGTTTAAAGCAAGAAATAATTTTCTGTTTTGACACCAAAAGGATACAATTCATGGACTCTCGCCTATGCTGCAGGACCTTGAAATTGTAACGGAACTCCACTATGTATGTTATCTCTAACCTTGCAATGTAAGCTGTAAAAGTTTCAATATGTGCTCCGGCTGACTGCGCATGCCACTCACGACATATAATCAAGTCTATATAAACTCATTGCTGTAATAATAAATAGTTCTTCTTTGATCAAGGGCACACCCTGTCTTGTCTGGATACTTAGTTATTGTATCTATATCTGATAGAGGTGGTAGCAGGCCCAGGCGTCCGGGGTCTGGAGCCATAACAATTGGGATTCACTCAGCAACTAGAGGATCTCCAAAAGGTAGAACCTATCAGCTGGCGCCCGAACAGGGACCCACACCTATTGGGTATCACCCATAATCCTTGGATCTCGAAGCAATGCAGGGAATCTGACCGAAGGAACGCACGGACAAAACCTGGCCAGGTAAGAGCATTTATTTATTAAGCTCTTATTACTCCGTGTCTTCCCCGAGTCTATGTCCCATTGGGCCGAGTCCGGGATATAAGAGAGGCATACCTATGTAGTGGGTCCCCTTGCAGGACAAAGAACCTTGACCTACTTGCTGAGTGAAAGTATGAATGGTATGAAAGCATAAGGCCCTCATTTGTTTGTTAAATTAGGGAAGGGGATTGCCAAACTAAGACGTGTCTGCGCTCTGATAGGAGGGGCATGATCTTATGCTTAACCCTGATAATGTGACAAACTAAGTGGCAAGTCTGTGTCGGGAATAAGAAAATAAGGGACAAGATTAAGGACTGAAGGTTCTTGGGTGTCGAGTCCATCCTGTCTTTAGGTTTGACTGTATGAGCCTATCGATGAATAGTCTGGGACACGATTCGAAAGGTGGGCCAGATAAACGGGAATAAGGATAAGGTAAAAGTATCTTAGGACTGCGTGGGTTCCGGAATGTGCTATAAAATTTTGACTATAACAGGTATCATCCTAGTAGCATTATGTATTGCTTGGAGGGTATATTTACATGTTCAGTCCGGATCGGACCAAGTATTCTCGATCCTAGCTTTCCCAGATGATAGGACACCAATCAGATACCGGAAGGATCCAGAGGATCTGTTGATTGGAACGTCCAACTAGGGGATTGGAGGGGACGAGAAGGGATCATGGGACAGGCAAAGTCAAAACCTACCGGAGGCCCTCAGAGTTTAAATCACCTCCTCCTATGTTATCATGGCAAGGAGGCAGTCAAAGAGTTGAGCCGAATCCTAAATTCATTCGGAGTCACCGGACAAAGTCAGTTAGACCCAAAGACATGGCAAAGAGTGTTAGAAACCAGAAAGGGTGTGGTAAAAGATAGAGGATGGGAGCACCAAGTTGAATGTCTGCTCCAACTATCTGAAACTGCTGTGAACCAGAGTTGGGTGTTTGACAGTTCAGTCAATGGATGGTGGACCATGTATAAACCATCCGACAATATGATAGCCAGTGCCCCTGAAATTAAAGAAGATCAGACACCACCCCCGTACCCAAATGCCACCTCGAGCAGCGTAGAAACCCGGGGGTGGACCTGCACTTGTGTAAGCGGGTGATTGATTGCCGGGCAAGAAATTAATTACAGTGAGGCAATATATATAAAAAATGAAAGGTTTATTACATAAATAGAGAAATAGAATTAAGATAGAATAGAATGATACTTAGCTGGCAGTTACAGATGTTATCGATGCATAGTTCTCGCACACAGTGAAACAGGGGGCCCCTTGCTGTACCTCGAAGTACAGCCCATCTCGTAGCATGATGACACAGAAAGAGGGGGGGGGGGGGGGCTGGGTGCCATGTCATGCCCCAGCGGAGGCTCCAACTCTCACTGGCACATCCTGACTTTTTATACTAGTCAGAGCTGTCTCCATTACCGCTCAGAATGCCCAAACATGGCATCTCTTATGTCTAAAGTTGTCCAGTCAGCTTTACCAGACTTCTTAACTATCTGATCATCCATACATGGGGCAGTATGAGAATAGCTGTGCATTATGTAATAGTATCAGCTATGATCTGTACAGTGGGGGGAGAAGAATCTGCTTTGAAACTACTGAGCAGTCAGGGAGGGGTCACCAAGGTCAAACACTGTGAGCAGAAATAGACCCTACTGTGGGGGTAGCATGACAGCTGCAGCAAATACACAGGGATCTATCAGACTTGATACCACTATACATATGTCATATATATTGTATCCAGCATATGTCTTATATAGACTGGATACAAAGTATATTAATGAGACATAAGATACATATTTCTATATCACGTTTTATAAGACACACTGTATAATATACATCCTATTACAACTCGTTGCGGTCAACAGAACCCAGACTGAAGGGATAAATGTTTAGCATGCGGGGCACCTCGACCAGGACAGCAAGCAGAGCCACTCAGGCCAGTAGTAGAAAGGCGAGCATTAATAACAGATCCTGTTGACCCTAATAATCCGAATGCCCAAAGGCAGACTCGAGCATGATTTACCAACCATGGGCAGCTGCCGAACAGATGGTATACTTGCAAAGTGCGCCCAACCCAGGTACTCACCCTCTGAGTTTCAGCCGCTATATGACTCAGTTACAGGGTACCTACAGAGCAGCATGGGTAGACATAGCAGGACTGTGTAGACTTAGGCTGTGTTCACACGCCTTATTCAAGCCATAATTGCGGGACGGATCCCGCCCACAATACGGCTTGAATAAGGGGCGTGGCCGGGGCGAGGCAGGGGAGCTGCTCGCCGGCCCCATAGACAATGCATTATTTCCGGCGCGGACGCGCCGTAAATAATGTGCATATCACTTTCTCCCCCCATGGCGGATTTGCCGAGCGGGGAGGAGCGACAGAATCCACAGTTCTCTATGAGAACTGTGGATTACCGTAATGACAGGGACGGATTGGAGCCGTACTGAAGTGCAAATACAGCGCGCAGTACGGCTCCAATCCGTGCCCAAATAAGCCATGTAAACATGGCCTTAAAATGACCCCAGAGACACATTCAAGATTAGAACAGGAACTCCAGCCTCATACCCCAGCAGACATAAGAACTGAGGCATCAAGAGTAACGTTTTGTCAGAGGTTGGCAATATTCTGCCAGGGAGAACAGACAACCAAGGGAACTACAGTCCCAGGGCAGCAGAGACAGGATGAGACTGTGAATGAATTTTGGTTTAAAATTCAGGAGGGCATGAGGGATGAGGGACATGACATTGCCACTGGACCAGTAAGGAGAGTAATGATAAGGACGTTCCTAGATGGAATGAATCCCCGAGTGGCAGATAAACTTAAATTATGTTGTCCCGATTGGAGATCCATGGAAGATGCAACAGCTCTCTTAGAAAAAGCAAGGGGAGTGGAGATAGACAGAAGGAAAAGAAAAGTGGAAAGATAGCACAAATGCAAGTTGACAGAAGGACAAGAAAGTGAAGATTGCACAAGTACAAGTCGAGGGAAATACAGGATGTAGATCAAGACGAGGGGCCCCAACCTGTTTCTATTGCGGAAATAAGGGCCCATGAAACGTGACTGTGGAAAGAAAAAGAGAGATGATGAGAGAGAAAACGAGAGGCAGGAGAGTCCTGAACAGGACTGACTAGCAGCACTGAAGGGGACAGGCAGTGGTCCAGGCTCAGCACTTTATGTCCCTATAACCATACAGGGTGCCACTCATAGACCCCTAGTGGACACTGGAGCCTCTAAGTCTGTCATCAACAAAAAGTTTTAGTATCTACAGATTCTGTTGTATCCGGGTATAGTGGATTAATAGAAGAATTACCACTCACTGTACCCCTAAAAGTAAAAATTGGGCCCCATACATTTTTATCACGGTTTTTGATTTCAGATGGGGCAGACAGAACTTTGTTGGGTGCAGATATTTTGACCACACTGCAAGCTAATATCAAGAGAGCATCAGCAGTATCTTGCATACAAGGGGGGGAAGTTGGGTATCTTGTAATTACTCGGGAGTTGCCAATCTGGGGGAAATTCCGAGTGAAGGCATCCAGATTAGCTTCAACGCCACTTCCTCTACCACAGATGCCTTTAAACCTTCCCTGCTAGAACGATACCTACACAACATATCGTGGGAAGGGAATAGGTATTTCCCAAATGGGACTAACGAGACCTGTGCAAGCATCCCAGGCAATCTGCCATGTAATGAAAGTGCAGCATATAGTCCAGGTGTCCCGCCCTGTGGAGAGCCAACAGCAGGCTATTGTAGTCCATTGGGGCAAGTCCCCTCCTGGTGTATGCTTAAGAAAGTCTCAGGGTTTGTAGATCTGGCCCATCGATTGGTCCTACAGCATTCAGGACTGTGGGACCTCCCACCCGGAACCTATTGGATCTGTGGGCAAAATGCCTATAAATGGTTGCCAGTAGGAGTAAAGGGTACCTGTACTCTGGCCAGGTTAACTCCTGCCACTTTTATAATCAAACCCGAACAGTTGAATTACTTAGCCATGCAGAAACACATGCTGGTAAAAAGGGCAAAAGACAATACACCCAGAAGCAAACGAAAAAAAACAAAGATGCTTGGTGGGGAGAAACTTTTTCTGCCCTAAACCCAGCTAACTGGTTCAAGGGACTGGGGGGTTGGCTAATGGACATATTGCAGACTGTATTACATTCTGCTTGTCTATGTTGCTGCTCGAATATTATTGAAGATTGTATTCTGTTTGGAGAAACGCCAATTTTCTGCACCAATATGAAGCGACAGCTTAGTGGGCTCACCAGGGCTTGGAAAGTCCAGCTACACAGGGGGATCATCTGAATAGGGATGATTCGTCTCAAACCTGGCGAAGCCTCACTACTCCCCTTCCCGTCCTCGCTACCCTGGTGTTGGCAAAGCTAAAAGACAGGAGCTAGGGAAAAGAATGTGCAGGAAAGGCATTGTGAAGCAGTGTCTAATGTTTTTTCTCTTTACAGATGAAGGAAGTTTGCATGTCAATAATAAACTGTATTGTTTGTGCAAAAGGGGGGAATTGTCAAGTTAAGGGTTAAAGCAAGAAATAATTTTCTGTTCTGACACCAAAAGGATACAATTCATGGACTCTCGCCTACGCTGCAGGACCTTGAAATTGTAACGGAACTCCACTATGTATGTTATCTCTAACCTTGCAATTTAAGCTGTAAAAGTTTCAATATGTGCTCCGGCTGACTGTGCATGCCACTCACGACATATAATCAAGTATAATCAATCCAAAAGGTAGAACCTATCACCCCTGTAGCCAGTTAGTAGCCCCTTTACCCAGGAAGATGCCCCATGTAGCCACCTGTAGCCAGTTAGTAGCCCCTGTGGCCAGGAAGATGCCCCATGTAGCCCCCTGTAGCCAATTAGATGCCCCCCTATAGTTATTGAAAATAAAATAAAAAAGCTACTTACCTTTCCATGTTTAATCATGCAGTAACACGTAACCGGACTGAATTGTTAACCTCGAGGAAAAGGGAATCTGGTGAAGAGAAATTCAGGATTATAGGGACATATGATGATACCTCTATGGAAGTGATTAAAATCTTGAAGAGACACTGGGGAGTACTTAGATGTGATGTAGATTTACAAGAGGTCTTAGCAGAACGTCCCTTGGTGACGTACAGACGAGGACGGTCCTTGAGGGACAGACTCGTTCACAGTCACTATGTCCCTCATAGGAGAACAGGATCTTGGTTGGAACGTAGACCAATATACATGTTTAGGTGTGGTACATGTATATATTGTCCATTTGTCACTCAATCAAAGACCTTCAGGAGTACAGTAACAGGAAAAGACTATGATATTTGAGAATTTGTCAACTGTGACTCAGAGGGGGTGGTCTACTTAATAACATGTTCATGTAACCTTCAATATGTTGGTAAGACCTTAAGACCCCTCAAAAGGAGATTTGGAGAACACCTGGGGGATATTAGGAATCATCGGGAAACTCCAGTGTCCCAACATATGTGGTCAAAGCATAATGGGATTTATTCTGATATTAAAGTGTCGGTCATTGAAAAAATCAATCAGTCAATGAGAAAGGGGGATCTTGACAAAAAAAATTTTGAGAAAATAAACTGAATGGACCTTCAGGCTGGATACTGTCCAGCCTAGGGGTCTTAATGAGACACTCTATTTTGGATGCTTTATTTAAGACTATATACTATTTGAATGGGATAAACTCCTTTCGGAGATATTTAAGCGAGATAGCTTTAACTTGTTTAGGATCAAATATTGTTATATTTGTCATCATGGTATAGAAACTTGTATTGCTCCTACCCCACGATAAAAGTGCCCTATTGATAGTAAATAATCATTCATCATTAATATTAATAATTTGAATAAACTAAGCAACACTATAGCTCTATTATGTGTATTGAGTTATTCCCTATAGAGATAAGTGTAACAAGTTCAGCATCTAAAATATGTACATCTTGTTGCTAATAGATTGTTATTGTTATTGTACTAAAAGGGATTAGCTGGCCGGCGCATACGCAAGACCGATAAATGCTGTGAACGAAGGGCGGAAGTGTGACTACGCTCCCCCGCTAGTGGTTGGCAGACGCTTGCGCACTTGCGATCTAACGTTGTCAATGGAGGGCGGAAGTGTGATTACGCACTTCCGCCAGACGCTTGCGCACTTGCGATCTAACGGTGTCAATGGAGGGCAGAAGTGGGATTACGCACTTCCTATTGCGGCACGCCGGCGCAGAAGATATCTATACACGCCGGTCCGCAACTTACCGGCACCGTGATGAATGTAATGATTATGAGAAGCTACCTATTGGTAAGTAACACTGAAGGGGGTGGAGTGAGAGCCTTTTTAAGGGTGTTACAGCTGAGCATGTGTCGCTTCACCAATGCATCATGATTGTGGAGTGTAAGGGTGCATATCTAAACATCAGTATATATATTTTGAGGAGTATTTATTAAAAGTTATGTTTTAGTAGGGCCCTATTTGTGTTCTTTTCTGTGAGAGTTACCTTTCCATGTTCCTTGAAGCGCGGTAGGTCCGGGAGCTGATGAACAGTGTAAGCGGTGTGATGTCATCACGCCGCTTACGCGGGCACACAGCTCCCGGGATCTCATGGGCTGGCAGAGGCTGCCAACCGAGGAGATCCAGCGTCGTGGGGGGCGTGATGAAAGCCTAGCACCACGCCCCCTGTGACGCTAATGTATATGTATAGTGCTCCCTGAGCACTGTACATACAAATGAGAAGGCAGGAGGGTAACAATCCGTCATGCCTTCTCCCTGTAGGAGCAACTGCACAGCTAGTGTCCAGCTGCTGACTGACTCTGCGTGGCCATTGTAAAATGGTAGTGTAGAGTCAGTGAGATATTGCTCACATAACCCAGGAACGGCCCTGGGTTATGTTTTAGTATTTCTTAAAATTGTGCTGCAGCACCATTTTCTGCGATAAATAACTTTTTTGTACTTCCACCTATGGACCTGAGGGCTTTTTTGCGGGCTGAAGTGTGCATTTTATTGGTACCATTTTGGGATACATGCAACTTTTTGATCAATTTTTATTACCATTTTTAAGGGACGTGAAATGATCAAAAAAATGCAATTTTGGTATTTGGAATTTTTTTCTTCTACGGTGTTCAGCGTACAGGATAAATTATGTTATATTTTAATAGATCAGACAATATCTCACAAAATCAAGTCCACTCCTCATATTTTTGTAAATATTGAATTATATCTTTCCATGGGACAAAACTGAAGATATAACACTTTAAAACAATGTAAAGTAGTCAGTGTACAGCTTGTATAACAGTTTAAATTTGGTGTGCCCTCAAAATAACTCAACACACAGCTATCAACCGCTAAACCAATGGCAACAAAAGTCAGTACATTCCTAAGTGAAAATTTACAAATTGTGACCAATTTGCCATTTTTCCTCTATGGTGTCATGTGACTAGTTAGTGTTACAAGGTCTCAGGTGTGAATGGGGAGCAGTTGTGTTAAATTTGGTGTTATTGCTCTCACAGGCTTCACAATGGTTGATCCAAAATGTTGAGTGCACATGCTCAGCATCATATCCAGATATTATTTTTTCAAAAGAGATGTATGAGTGCTGCCAGCATTGATGTAGAGGTTAAAGAGGTGGGAGGTCAGCCGGTCAGTGCTCAGACCTTATGCTGCACACTGCATCAAATTGGTCTGCATGGCTGTGGTCCCAGAAGGAAGCCTCTTCTAAAGATGATGCACAATAAAGCCTGCAAAGTTTGCTGAAGACAAGCAGACTAAGGCAATGGATTACTGAAACCGTGTACTGTGGTCTGATGAAACCAAGATCAACTTATTTGGTTCAGATGGTGTCATGCGTGTGTGGTGGCTACCAGGTGAGGAGTACAAAGACAAGTGTGCCTTGCCTACAGTCAAGCATAGTGGGGGAGTATCATGGTTTGGTGCTGCATGAGTGCTGCCGGCTGTGGGGAGCTACAGTTCATTAAGGAAACCATGAATGCCAACATGTACTGTGACATACTGAAGCAGAGCATGATCCCCTCCCTGGGCCGAAGGGCATTATTCCACCATGATAATGACCCCAAACACACCTGCAAGACGACCACTGCCTTGTTAAAGAAAATGAGAGTAAAGGTGCTAGATTGGCCAAACATGTGTCCAGACCTAAACCCTACTGAACATCTGTGGGGCATCCTCAAACGGAAGGTGGAGGAGTGCAAGGTCTCTAAGGGTATATTCACACAGCGTATGATCAGTGCATACTTAGCACGGGGGGGCTGTCTATTATCATCTATTATCAGCGTCGCATAAGCGATCGTATTGTATGCCAGGGGAGACAAGGCGTAATTCATAGTTCTCTTTGAGAGCTATGAATTACTGTAATTTTGCCCGTATTATATCTTCAGTGTTGGCCCATGAAAAGATATAATACAATATTTACAAAAATGTGAGGGAAGTACTCACTTCTGTGAGATGCTGTATGTTGCTAAGGCCTGGTTCACATCTGTGTTGGGAGTTCAGTTATAGATTATGTAAAAAATTACAGAAATAATAGTCCAGCACTCAGCAGTATTTTTTCTGTTAAAATGACAGGCCTCACTGTAATCAATGGGGTCCAACAAGCACCTTCATGAAACAAATGTAACCTGTGATGCAAATGTGAACCTAGTCTAAGGCTTTGTCTACACAGCACAGGTTTTTGGTCGGATTTTCAGTGGATTCAGCATTTAGAATCTTCTGAAAATCCAATGGTACCCCGTGCTACATAGACAGCAATAAAAAATCCTTGATGTAATATACCCACAACTCTCTGTAGTTTCTCAAAAATAGAGAAAATACTCTCTCTTCTTTTTACTTTTATGGCCTCTGACCTATAATCTGTAACAGGGCTGCTCAGCATATAACCCGCCGGCCACTTGCAGCCATTTCATGATTTCTTACCAACCACAAGGGGGTGGGGCTTGGGCAAACTCTGTACCCCAAATGGCAGTACCACCTGGTGTTAGGGGATTCCTGGGCGGTCAGGAAGCTGTCCTAGATGGTCCAGAGGAGGTTCTGGGCAGTTTTATCCTCCACGTCCTGCCAAGTTGTGCAGGTCTGATACATACAATACTATGAAGTAAATATACCAGTCAGGACTATTATGTGCTATTATAACTATTATATCAGCACTATTATATTATATATTATTATATTATATATATATTATATCAGCACTATTATAACTGTGGATAGCCAAGTGGCACCACCATCAGGACAAAAAGGTTTGTAATTTCCATACAGGGTGCATTCTGAACAGACTCCTCAAACAATCAGAAAATCCATTCTGGTAGTTCACATGCGTCTTTGTTGGGGGAAATTTTATTTTTGCCTCTGCCAGAAACAGCTCTCAGTTTGTAGCAAAATGGTGTCATGATTAAGAATAAAAGATCTGGTTTTCATCCGGTAATATTAGATTTGTTGTGAACTTTTTCATGCTAAACAGAGGCTGCCCTTTGGCTAGGGTCAAGTGTAGTATCTGTTCTTATCAGTGGCCTGGTGCCACGTACTGAACAGGTGCAATGCACACGGGAATTCCATTCTAGTTTATGCAAGGCTGCAACATACTGTGGTTTTTAGGGGGGACCTGAACCCCAGGACTAAAAACCCGGAGGCTTAGGGAATTTTAAAACCCCAGGGAGAAATACCACACAGTGTTTTTTGGGGATGACAAAAATAAAAAGTTCTAGTTTTGGTAGAACTTAAACAGTAGAGTTTCGGGGTTGAGTAAACTAGAACCCCTTTTTAAAGTCAATGGGGGGAAAAAGTTCTGGTTAATTCTTTACTGGTGGCCCCAAAAGTATTGGGACCCCGGGAATTCTGTCAGATAAACTCATTTTTTTCCCAAAAGATTGCAAAACACAAATTTTTGGGATTAATATATTCATTTTTTGCTTGCAAGAAAAAAACAAAAGAGAATAAAAAAAAATCAGATCATTGATCATTTCCCCACAAAACCCAAAAAAAGGGTGGACAAAAATTTTTGGCACCCCCAGCCTAATATTGGGAGCACAACCTTTAGCCAAAAAAAATGCGAACAACCACTTCCGGGGAACCATCAATGAGTTTCTTACAATTTCTCTTGAAAATTTGACCATTCTTCTTTGGCAAACTGCTCAATGTCCCTGAGATTTGAAGGGTGCCTTTCCAACGCCTTTTGGATCCTCCACAGGTGTTCTAGGGGGATTCACGTCGGACTCATTGCTGGCCATTTAAAGCCCCTTCCCCCAAATTTGGCTTAAACCCCAAACCTTTTTAAAGTGCTTTTAAAGGGTTTTGGGCAGTGCCTCTGGAAACCCAAACCTCTGAGGAGACCCATTTTCTCACACTGACCACATTATCTGCAAAATTTGTTGGTAGTCTTCAACTTCTAATGCCATGCAAGGGTCAACGTCCAGTGCCAGAGGCAGCAAAAACCCCAAAACATCGGGGAACACCCCCCGTTTGACGTGGGGCCCGGTTTTTTTCTTTGAAGCCTTTTTTTTTTTTCCTGTAAACCTATTTTGATGCCTTTTCCCAAAAAGCTTATTTTTGTCTCTCGCCCAAAAAATTCTTCCAAAACTTTTTTGGCTTTCTCGGGTTAATTTTTGGAAAAAACCCCCAGCCTGGGTTTTTATGTCCGGGGTAAAAGGGGGTCTTCCCGGGTTTCCTACCAAAATCCCCCCTTTTTTCAGACACCGAGGGATAGTAAAGGGTTGACACTGTTTTATCCTCACTGCAGGGAGCTTGAACTTTTTGGGTGTTAGTCAGGTTTTACCCCATCCGCAAAATCTTGCTTGAAATCTCTTGTCAATTTTCTTTTCCGTCCAATCAGGGGGGTTAGCCGCATGCCAGGGTTTAATTTAAGGGGGGTTAGCCACAGTGCCATGGCTTTACATCTAGGGGGGTTAGCCAAGTGCCATGGGTTTAAACTTCTTGATGACCCTGCGCACGGGCAGACACAGGAACATTCAGGTCTTTGGACATGGAGTTGTAGCCTTGAGATTGGCTCATCTCCTCACAATTTGGATTCTCAAGTCCTCAGACAGTTCTTTGGTCTCTTTCTTTTCTCCATGCTCAATGTGGTACACACAGGACACAGGACAGAGGTTTGAGTCAACTTTAATCAATGTCAACTGGCTGCAAGTGTGATTTAGTTATTGCCAACACCTTTTTAGGTGCCACAGGTAAGTTACGGTTCTTTTAAATTTTACACAAATTAGAGAAGCATCACATGATTTTTCAAACAGTGCCAATACTTTTGTCCACTCCCTTTTTTTATGTTTGGTGTGGAATTATACCCAAATTTTGGCTTTATGAAATTCTTTTGTGGTTTTTCCATTGAAGACAAAATTAAATGAAGTAATAACACCAAAGAATTTGTGATTTGCAATCATTTTCAGGAAGAAACTGAGTATTATCTGACAGAATTGCAGGGGTGCCAATTACTTTTGGCCCCCCTTGACGTATACAGGTAGGAGAAGCCACAATTGCCTTTTCCAAAAAATTTAAAAGGTACGTGGAACCTTAGTGAAGAAATTTTTGGCGCATTTAGGGGGTTACTGCACTCAAATACGAGCGAAATACGCCCAGTCTTACAGTAATCCACAGTTCTCATAGAAAACTATGGATTACGCCTCCTCTCCCCGGGCGTACAATACGACACACGGGGAGATAAGTGACATGTCATTTATTCAAGGCGCTAACAATCGGCGCGAGCTCCCGAACACCCGGTATAATTGCGGGGCGTACAGTACGCCCTGCAATTAGCCATGTGAACTTTTAAGAGCGACAGAAAAAACTGCGAGGCTAAAATACTTAATTCCTTTCAATGGCTAACTGTTGAGATGAGGAAAGGGTGTAGCTATAGGAGGTGCCGCTGTAGCAGCTGCTATGAGGCCCTGCATCCTGGGGGGGCCCAAAAAAACCCCTTTGATACATAGGAGATTTTGAAGACGGGTGTGTTATTTCAATTAAATGAACCCCCAAAACTGCCGAAATGAACTTTTCTCCACTGAGAATAATTTTCACCAACCAACCACTATTTAGAATATATTTCTTTGTATAGGAGAATTGGAGATGGTGTGTTATAAAATTTCACCCCCAGTACTACGAAAATGGAACTTTTGGGCACTGAGTATAATTTAGCAAATCCAAGCATTCTGTATAACATATATCCATTATTGAGAGTTAGGCTTAGTGACCTCAAATGTCCCAAAGCAGCTTGGGGGTGTAAGAAAGATGCGGGCACAATAACCCCTACGATTCTAGGGAGGGAAAATCTTCAACAAAAAGTCGTACAGAAAGAGAGTGAGCTGAAAAATGGCACAAAAGGGGAAATACATGAAATATATTAACGGTCTTTGATTTTAGAGCCAGTAGAGCCCTACACCTCAGTGACACTTTTGTCTCTGCACGATTGGATGGGCCGCCAAAATGCAAAAGGGATTGGGTGGGCCCCCAAAATGCAGAAAGCCATAAAAACAAAACTAAAATGGGGTTCGAACTAGAACTTGAACAACAGTAAAAAGTTCATTTTGAGTTCTAAAAAATCGATGTTCTACCAACCAACTTTTTTAGAACAGTTCGATTAAAAACTGGTTTTACCCAGGGGGGTAAACTCATTTTGGGGGGGGACCCCTCTTTAACTTTTTATTTTTAAGAAAGGGCCCTTTATTACCTGGCCTTCTGGCTAGGTGATGTGAGGAATTTTTATTTTCCCCTGGATTCCAGGGGTATTCACTGTACCATCACTGATTAGTCCCCCGTGATGAAAAGGCAACATTGGGAATATCCCATTTACACCGTCACCATACAGCATGTCTCCGTTCCACCCACCAACAGCAGTGTCTCCGTTTCCACCATCACCTACTGTGGCAATGTCTTCATTTACAAAACCCTAACCAACACACGGCAATGTCCTCATTCACACCGTCACCATACACCGGGAAAGCCTCTTTCCACCCTCACCCTAACCGGCAATGTCCCATTCCCCCCCGTCACCATACACGCGGCAATGTCCTCATTCACACCGTCACCACACACGCGGCAGTGTCCTCATTCACACCGTCATTATACACACGGCAATGTCCTCATTCACACCGTCACCATACATGCGGCAATGTCTTCGTTCACACCATCACCACACACGCGGCGCTTAGCTCCACATCCCATACACCCACAGTGTCCTCGTTACACGTCCCCCCATCACACGGCACTGTTCTCATTCACACCGCACCAACACAGAAG